>ML782963.1:353019-365377 GCA_009831015.1 Picea engelmannii | reverse complement strand
GATTGCTTGCCAAACTGAGGATTTACAAGTAGTAATTTCCCATTGAGCAAAAACAAAAACTCTTCTCAACTTGAAGCTCAATTAGTAAGAAATGTAGAATTGGAAGCAAGGGTGGCCATTCAGGGAAAACAAATCAAGAATCTTACTGCAAACCACAACAAGCAATACCAAAAGATTTTGGGTTTAGCAAGGAGATCTCACTCAATGACTTCTCTTCCAAAAGTCTATATTGGGTTTGTCATTGAAGCCATTAAAGAGGATGATACAATCCTACAAATCTGGGGGGGGGTGGAATACGAGAATGCAACTATAGAAATGTTATGCACCTTGTTATATTATATTGAGAAGAAATAAGAATATCAAAAAAAATTCCAATAGAACAACAGAACATAGAGAATAGCACACCAAAATGATACCTTTATTGAAATGGGAGCAATGTTCACTTGCCTCTTTGATGAGGTAACCTCCAACAGAGAAACACTCTATTATAGTAATGCTCAAGACAAAGACTTTGCATGCCTCCTACTCTTATTTATACTAATCCTATCTTCTAAAGAACATTCTATAGGAATATCTTTCTAGAAGCATAAGCTTCTATTAGGTCTTCTTACATTGGATTGCTCACATTTATTGAATAGGCCTTATTAACTAATGTCGGCCTTTATTACATGGAAATATATTATTCTACCTACGTGAGGGGTTAGGGAGGTTAGGTCCCCAACATGCCCTCCCCCTTGAAGAGAAACCTAGTCCTCAAGGCTTGAGATCAAGAAATTGTTGCAGAATGGTGGTCGAATCCCAGGTGGCATCTTCTAGATTTGTATATTTCCACCGCATTAACACTTCCTTGATGGTGCATTGACGGAGACGATGCTCGCGCTGGTCTAAGATTGCTTTGGTTGCAACCAAATGGAACTTTATTTATCCAACTTAGGGAGATTGGTTTGAGTTTGACCCTTAGTTCCAATCACCTTCTTTAAGCTTGAGACATGAAAAACATGATGGATCTTAGAATGAATGGGAAAAGATAATGAGTAGGCCACCTGCCCCACTCGCTTGAGGATTGTATAAGGACCATAAAATTTGGGAGAAAATTTCTGACAGTGGTCAACTTTGAGTGAAGAATTCTTATAAGGTTGCAGACTAAGAAGCACCTAGTCCCCTTCAACAAATTGTCATTCAGAATGACCTTGATCTACTGTTTGCTTCATGCAATTCTGAGCAATGGTCAAATTTTCTTTGAGGGTATCAAGAATGGCCTCTCGGACTATAAGATTTTTGTCAACCTCCTGAACCTTCGAGACACCTGACATGTATGAGAGAACCAACAATGGATTTTGCCTATATACTGCTTCAAAAGGAGTCACACAAGTATTTGTATGGTGAGATGTGTTGTACCACCATTTAACTAGGGGTAACCACTGATCCCACTGATTTTGTCTTTCAGATGAAAAACACCTCAAATATGTTTCCAAACACTTGTTGACAACTTTAGTTTTTCCATTAGTCTGGGGATGATAGGCAGTGTTGAGATGCAATTGGGTTTCCTAGAGCCTAAAAAAATATTACCAAAAATTGTTGGTGAAAGTGGGATCTTTTTCAGAAGCAATAGAATGAGGCATGCCATGAATCTTGAAGATATTATCCATGAAAATTTGAGCCACTATGGATGTGGTGAATGGGTGTTGAAGAGCATAGAAATGAGTATATTTGGAAAGACGATCAACTACCACCATGATGACTAACTTATTTCTTGATTTAGGCAAGCCCACAATGAAATCCATATAAATATCCTGCCAAATAGTCGGTGGAATCGGGAATGGTTGTAGTGTGCCCGAGGCTTTGACTATTTCTCCCTTGTTGTGTTGATAGACATCACATTCATCCACAAAGGTGCAGACGTCATGTTTCATGCCATCCTAGGAAAAAAAAAAAATTGACCCTTTCATAGGTTTTGGTAAACCTCAAATGCCTAGCTTTGGGGAAGCATAAAGCTCAGAAAGCACCGTAGATTTAAGTTGTGATTGCTTGCTTAAATACAGACGACCTTTGTAGAAAATCTCGTCATTGTGCCAAGAGTACCCTAAAGAAACTGGAGAATTGTCTTGCAATTGTTGGATCAGGAAATAAATTTTTGGGTCTTGCAGCCATTCCTGGCGAACATCTTTGAGCCAATTTGGTACAATGAAGGAGAGATAAAAGAGGGACCTTTCCTCTTCATACTTCTTGGAAAGAGCATTAGAAACCAAATTTTATTTTCACTTCTTGTAAATGATCTCATAACCATACCCAAAGATCTTAGTCACCCATTTTTGTTGCTTTGGGGATGAAATTCGTTGTTCTAGAAAATACTTGAGGCTTTGATGATCTGTTTTAATTTTGAAGCATTGCCCCAATAGATAAGGACACCAGAGATACACGAAATTCATAATAGCCAACATTTCCTTCTCATAAATGGATTGGCCCAAATGTCACTTTGAAAGTTGTTTTCTAGTGAAGGCCAAAGGCTGAACATCTTGCATGAGGACTGCTCCAATTCCTTTCCCCAAAGCATCACATTATAGGACAAAGTCTTCTTAAAGTCAGGAAGGGCCAGGATAGGAGTTGTGTACATAGCCTCTTTCAAGGTGTGGAAGGATTGATCAACTACTGGAGTCCAAGTGAAAGCATTCTTTTAAAGGAAAGCAATGAGAGGTGTTGCGAGTTTTCCATAATTCTGAACAAACTTGCAATAATAACCTGTCAAATCCAAAAAACCACGTAATCTCTTGAGAGTTTGGGGGCAAGGCCAATCCTTCATAGCTTCATTTTTCTTAGGATCCACCCTTATACCATCCTTGCTGACGATATGACCCAAGTACTCCATCTCCAAGGCTCCAAAGGAACATTTAGATTGTTTGAGGAAAAGTTGGTGTTGAGATAGTAGATGGAGAAATTTGTCCACATGGGAAATATGGGTTGTCCATGTTTTAATATAGATGAGAATATCATCAAAGAAAACTAAGAAAAAATATTGTGTGAAACCCCACTAGTTCCTACCAAAATAGAGGGGAGTCAAGTTTTGGGTGATTTTGAGTTAGAAATGGTGAGTAAGAGTCTTTGAATCAAGATGATAAATGGGGTTGCTAATTCTGGGTGTTTATTTGTGTAAAGCTAACTGTTTTGATTCCTTGAGTCAATAGAAGGCCCCTTTGTTTGATGGGATTGGAGATATATCTTTCTAATTTCTATTGGTGAAGGAGAGTGGCCTTCATCTTTTTACCTTTGTTATTGAGTGAGAAATTTTCTCTTATGGCATCATCTTTTGGCTAGGGGGTATCCAATTGCGAGGATAGAAAAAAGATAGTCGTGCCTATGGTTGGGTGGAAAGAGGCTTACCCATCAACAGTTGCCAATTTAGCTTAAATTCTTAGATACGTGTTTCGGTATTTTACATATGCCATGATAAGTTTCCTGATATGATGGAAGTGATGTTTTGGATTTATTAAGAATATGATATTATGTTCTAGTAGTGAAATTGTTACTCCAAGTGCTTGGCTAATTGTAAAATCTAAAATAAGCCTTGGAAAATATATTATGTTGGTTTCCTTTTGATTGTCTCTATTTTTAAAAGACTAATGTAAGTAATTATTTGAAACTCTGAGTGAGAACTGAGTGTTATTTGGGTAGTTATAGCGCATTTTTATGAATATATATCATGTGTTAGTAGTGAAGACTAAGTTGTTAAAGTCTTCGCAGAACATCTGAAGATAAGAATGTATAATTATTATTAAATGAGTGTTTCTCTCTATATTACTGAAGTTTTAGATCAATTATGCGAAGTGACTTGTCCGTAGTTAAAGATCAAGCCTTAGGGCCTTCTTGGAAGGCTTAGTTGAATGCTAAATAATCTGTGGTGGCATGGGTAAAAGCCTTTAACTTCCAACCAACGTGATAAGCTTGACAAGGGGGAGTTTTGGAATGAAAGATTGACCTTAACTTTGGTCTCATAAGCCTAGGCTATTTAGTTAAGAGGATACAATATTTTAACATGAAGAATATGTAAAATAAAATGAAATTGGGAATAATATGTTTTTTATTTAATTTATGTCTTATTAAGACATGGTGGGAATAGAATTCTTATCTAGATTTACTCAGTAAAATCATGTCCAAAAGTAAAGACCTGAAATAGTGTATCTTCCATAAATAGTAGTAAATATTTTCTTGAAAATAGGTGGGCAGTAAGTTCTGGTAAAAACATAACTTTAACTGTAAAAGGTTTTACCTCCAAGATATTTAATTTTCTAGAAAGAAACTCAAATAAATAAATACATGTGTTTACATATACATTGGTGTTATTAAAGCCTCACCGAGATGGGTAGTTGAGAATGGAAGGTATGCATGGGGAGCAGTATACTTGGGGGCTGATATATTATAATAGTACCAAACCAACTGGGCTATCGAGCACCAATATCTTGAAATGTGAAGGCGTGTTTGTTACGTGAGATACTCGAGGGCCGGTATAAGAATAATGTAAATTAATTTAATAAACCCCCAATGCTTAATTAATTAAAATATTATTACTACTCTCAGCACACTTATTTTTGAGCCCCGGAGCTCTCCCTGATGCGCGACCTCCCTTCATGCTCCCTCATGCATGCCCTCCTCACCTGGAGGGGCCTCACCCCCCCCTCCCCAGCCGCTTCCTTATCCCTCCTCCTTGGATGTTGTAGCCTTGGCCTTACTAATCGCCTCCCTTTCCAATTCGACCAAGTGCGCCCCTCCAAAGTTCATGAAAAAACTGGATCAAATCCCCTCTGTTCAGATCCAAGGAAGCTCTAGATCCCTTGACCTAAAATTTGCAGATCATGCTGTCATAGTTTAGTTCAATGGAATTTGTCCCTCTCCACGGGCTATGGTGATCTAGATTGACAAGAACTAGAAACCCCACTTGAAAGGCAACCTCTCGCACTTTCTATGTGGAAGAGGCTTCTTTTCCTTTTTGTTCGAAGACAAATCAGATCGAGATCTCATCTTCAGAAGTGAACCATACTTTATGGGCTCCATATGTATGTATCTTAATAGTTGGACCTCAGATTTCAGCCCTGAGAACGATATCCCCAATGCAGTTCCAGTTTGGGTTCGCCTCCCCTTCCCCCCCCTGCACTGTTGGAACAATGAAACTATTCGATCTATAGGTAATACCCTCGGGAAATATATAGATCGTACCAAACCTAAAGATGGTCTCCAAGCTTGCGCACATATCTGTGTAGAAGTTGATCTTGAAAAAGGCCTTCATGAAGCTATTAACCTCACTCTGGATAAATGGACCTATCTACAACAAGTTGAATACGAACAACTACCTTTCAAATGAAAAATTTGTCATGAATATGGACATTTTGCAAAGCACTGTCCCAAATCTCCCCCTGAAACCCCTCCTGAAGAATTTGATCAATGGTAATAACCTAAAAGGAAAAAAAAAAGCAACGCCATGGCCAGAACCATAAATTCATCCCCACGCCACCCTTTCCTGAATCATCTCAAGATCTAGAACCTTCCAGTCTGAACTCGAACCAAGATCTACCCCGCATGGAGCCGCCCCCCTTGTAGCCCCATCTTACTCCTCCCCCTCTTGCCTCTCCCGTAAGTCACCCCTCTACGCCTCCTCTCCTCTCATCCCCCTCAACCCGCCCTTCTCCCCTTCATTCTTCATCTCACCCTGAGAACGAAGAAATAGACCAAAGCTCGGAGGAAGGCTCAGAATCAGATACCCACGACTCCCCCATTAGAAAAGTGGGTAGAAAATCCAATTTGCACAAGCAAAAAGCTTCAGCCAGGAAGGAAATAGAACTCGGGAAACAAACAACTCTCGATCAACATACTAAGAAAGAAACAAGACAGACAAGAAATCATAATGGATCCAACCCCCATAAAGGGGGAAACTCCAAGCCTTCTAAATGATAAAAGTAATCTCCTGGAACTGTAGGGGACTAGGGAGCCGACATAAGCTCTTGTTGATACATGACTTAATCAAAGAGGAAAACGCTCATGTCCTTCTTCTCCAGGAGACTAAAAGGAAGGATACTGACATTCTTCAAGAAAGCAACTACATATGGTGTTCATGCAAAGGCGTGCCAGTTAGCGCAAGAAGAGCATCGGGAGGAATCTGCACCCTATGGAATCCAAACATCTTCTCTCTGCAAAGTTGGGCACTCTACAACTCACTGGATCTGAACAACCCTACTTCACATTCCTACTGGTAAGACTTTGAATGCCTTTAATGTGTATATTCCCGTTATTTATCAAGAAAAAATTGATTGTTGGACCTCCCTCCAAAACCTCCAAGGAAGTCTAGACCCTAAGAATCTTATTATAGCTGGAGACCTCAACACAACCCTCCACCCTAATGAAAATAAAGGAGGCACCTGAGTACAGGACCCCACTCAAGAGCATATTGAGGATCTCATATCCTCTTTCCAACTAATTGACATAAAACCTTCTAATGGTCTCTTCACTTGGTCTAACAGATAGATAGGGCCCAGACATAATATTGCTTGCCTGGATCGTTTTCTACTAAACAACTCCTTCCTTGAAGAGTGTCTCTCCCCCTCCTCCCTCATTCTCCCCTGGATAGGCTCTGGCCACCAACCCATCACCCTAAGCCTCTCCCCCCTGAGAATCTCGGCCCCGTCCCCTTCAGATTCAACCCCCTTTGGCTCTTGGACCCAAATTTTTTTGATATTGTCTCAGACGCCTGGAGCTGTTGGATACAAGGCTCTCCAAACTTCATTTGGGAGAAAAAGCTAAAAATAGTCAAATCGACACTCAAGCATTAGGTTAAATTCAACAAAGAAAAAGATCAAGAAGCCAAAAGCAAGAAAATTAAGGAAATGGAAGAAAACAGAATGGAAATGGAAAAGGGAGTCCCCACTCACTCTCTTGTTCTAAAAGAACAATAGGATTTTATTGAGTATCAAAAAATTCTCCACTTAGAGGAGGAAACCTGGAGGCTCAAATCTCGAAGTCTTTGGCTCAAATCAGGAGATAGAAACATGAGATTATTTCAGAGACAAACCAAAGCCAGAATCTGGAGGAACAAGGTGAAGGAAATAAAAAATGAAGATGGAACAAAAATAAACGACTTTCAACAAATCCAGGAAGAAGCCAAAACACATTTTGAGCATCTTATAACCGAGGAAGGCATTGCTAATCTAAACACTCAAGAAGATATGTTGCTAAACATTCTGACTGTTGTAAGCGAAGAAGACAATGCCAAGATAAATCAAGAGGTCACAGAAAAATAAATTTATGAAGCCCTCTTCCAACTTCACCCAGACAAATCTCCAGGCCCAGCTGGCTTGAATGCCCACTTCTATCAAAAATGTTGGCACACAATCAAAAAAGATCTCCTGAGAATGATCCAATATGTCTAGAAACCTACAAAGTTGGGGGGAAACACAAATTCCACTTTTCTAGCACTTATACCAAAAGACTCAAATCCATCCTCTTTCTCTAGATTCAGGCCCATATCCTTATGCAATGTCTCTTACAAACTCATCACTAAAATCATTGCTAATCGAATCAAACATCTCCTCCATAAGATTATCTCCCCAAACCAAAGTGGATTTGTAGAAAAGAGACAAATGATCAATAATATCATTCTGGTCCAAGAAGCCATACACTCCAGTAGGAAACGCGGAGATCAAGGAATGATCATCAAAATAGACATGGCCAACGCTTTCGACAGGGTGAGACATAGATTTATGTTTGCAGTTTTACAAAAATTTGGCTTCAATCCAGAATTTGTTTCCTAGATCTCTGCTTGCATTTCCAAGCCATGGATTGCCCCTCTGATTAATGGGTGGCCAACAAATTTCTTCAAAATTTCTAGAGGGTTGAGGCAAGGTTTCCCCCTTTCCCCCTCCTCTACATAATTATGGCAAAAACTCTCGGAAGGCAGCTGGAAAAGAATCGCGCCTCCAAAGACATTTCTGGTATCAAAATTATTCGGGGGACAAAGAGAATAAACCATTCCCAATTCGTTGATGACACTTTCCTCATTGGAGGTGCCTCCATTGTCATAGCCAAGATATTCAAAAACACTCTGTATAATTTCACCCAGGCCTCGGGAGCCCTCATAAATAGTTCCAAATCCAATATCTACACATGGAACACTCCCCCAAGAACAACCCACTTAATATCAAACATCTTTCGTTTCCCTCTCATAGAAAAATGGCAAACCTTTAGATACCTTAACATCCCAATCTGCCTTAAATATCTTCCCAATTCAGCCTGGAACCAAATCCTCGACAAAATAAAAAACAATTTGGATCAATGGGGCTCCTTCTATCTCAACCTGACCGGCCAAATTGTGCTTTTAAAATCAATCCTCTCTGCTCTCCCCATTTTTCAATTCTCCTCTCTTATTGCACCTCAGAGAATCAAGATCTTGATCTCCCGTCTCCTGAGATGCCTTATCTGGGAAGGGAGAAAGACTGAAACAAAAAAAATTCACCTTGTCAACTGGGATATTGTAAAACATCCAAAAAAATATGGAGGTTTGGGCATAAAAGACCCTACCCTCTCCAACCTGGCTATGGGAGAAAAAATCTTCTGGAATCTTATTTCGGGAAGGAGGGACTGGTGGAAAACAATTCTCTTGAATAAATACCTAACATGGGACACACTCAAATTTTTAGAACAACAACACTCCCTGAGCAATGGCTCTCCAATCAGGAAGCTTCTTTCTGCCTCCATCCCCCTCATTAAAAGCCAGCTCACCTGGATACATGGGAATGGCAGAAAAATCCTTATTGGAGTAGACGACATCATGGGAAAGTTTCCACTATGGAAGCACACTCAGCTTCAACCTCTCATTAACTGGATAAACTCGCAAGGCAAGAACTACATCTCAGATATCTCTTCTTGGAATGCTAATTCGGGCGATTGGATAGGATGGAATCTTCAAAATCTCCCAAGCAATCTTCAGGAAGCGGCCCATTAGTTGCAAAGTATTTTGAGAGGTTGTGCCCCCATTCACAACACACTAAAATACAAGAGAGGTTGGGGAAATGGGATTTACTCTTTCAAACAAGGTTATTCACATCTTATCTCCCAAACAGATCTTCCCCCCCCCCTCTGAAGATAAGATCTAGAATTCCCTCTGGAACAATGACCGTCCTCCTAAGGTAAATTCCTTTTGTTGGGTAGTTGCACATGGAAAATTACTTACAGGTGAAAATCTTCTCAAAAGGAACATACATGGTCCTTTCAAATGTGAGCTATGTCACAATGCACAGGAAACATCTCAACATATTTTCCTCCATTGCTCCTATTCTATCTCTGTGTAGAAAGCAGCCCTCCAAATCCTCCACAGCGAAATCAGATGGTCATCCCAACCAAAAGAGTTGCTCTCAAATTGGAAATCCTATTATCGTGGCTCCCTCAAGAACAAACCTCTCTTCAGAGACCTTTTCAAAGCCTTGCCTAAGTACATTTGCTGGAAAATTTGGCTCTCCCGAAACAGGGCCATCTTCTCCAACCTCCACTCCCCCCTAGATCTTGTAGCTAAAAAATCCATATCCCTTATGGAATAATTATTCCTTTCCAAATCCAAACCCATCTCCTTCACCCCCTCCTCCAACTTAGAATCCGATTGGATCTCCACCATTTTCCCCTCCATCCTTGCCATTTGCCACCCCCCCTCTAACAAGATCCTTCTGGCAGCTTCATGACGACTCTGAGTTCTCACACTGGCGCAATGAGAAACTGACACATAATCTCTACTTCGATGGAGCCTCAAATGGAAACCCCAGGGTGGAAGGAGCGGGAGGGGTCATTATTTTCCCAAGAGGAAATAAAAAACTCACCTTCCACTGGAGCCTCAGAATTGCTTCCAATAATCAAGCCGAAGCTTACGCTCTGTATCAAGGCCTTCTCCTCGCCAAAAATATGAACATCCACTCCCTTTTTGTCATTGGGGATTCTAAGATAATCATAAATCATGCTCGCAAAGGTTCTCACCCCCCAAATATCCATTTAAATGCCATATCCCACCGAATCTATGCAATTACCAAACACTTCTGCAATGTTTCCTTTTTTCATGTGCTCAGACGCAATATTCAAATCACTGATACTCAAGCGAATATGGAAATCACTCTGGAGCTGGGTTTGTTGGTTGTAAATGGTCTCACACAACTAAGCCCCATTCCATGATCATGTCACCCATCCTGCAAGCACTAGACAACTGGCGGCCAACTCACCTATTTGCTCAAATCGACACATGGACTATGAATTTGGCCACTAGCATGAACCCTTCACATCACAACACCTCTCCTCTTAATATTCCCCTTGGCACTTGGATCCAACACCTCACGCTTCTACACCTCACCTCTCATCACCTTGAAGTTCCCTCCTTCACCTCAACGTGTGCCACTCTTTCCACACCCTCCATCTCCCCCGGCTTGGGAAGTCACTTCGACACTCTTTTGGTTGCATCAGATTGTTGTATCAAGACCTGGAGGGTGACAAATTCGCTCTGCATGACTCCATGGGAGTACTATCCATTTAATTCAGACAATGTGAGCAATACTAGGATCAACATAGGGCATGATAGCAGTTCGTGTGCCCACACAAAAATGGGTAAACGAAATCGTCCTTTGAATCTCGCGCAGATGATGGACCATATCAGAAGTATAACGACGCATCACTTGGGCCTATTTCATAATCCAAAGAAGAGAGAGAAATCTACCCCTCCTCTGATCATAGATATTAGCTCTTGCATCATTTAGATAGGCAATGAAAGAAATCTCAGCAAAATGAGAAGGAACACAGGTAGCCATCGCACCATCTCAGAGGAAGAACATAATGAACTGGTTAATATGGTGTAAAATATGTAAATCAATCTCAGATCCCTCTCAACTCAAGTCCTAACCATAATGGAAATTACCATCCAACAACGGGCAGAGCACCAGTGGACAAAGGACGAATGCGAGGCACTAAAGCAACATATAGCAATTCTTCAGTTCGAGGTTGGACCTGTTTCACCTTCGGCTTCCCCAACATCTTCTGTAGCCATATCTGATGAAGCCTCTTCTCTTGGACCGCAACCATGACTGGACCTAAATTTGAGGCTATCAGTAGAAGAACTTCTAGCATTGGACGAGAACAATATTTAAGTGTATGGTCTGTTTAACAGTTTTTTTGTTAGGCTCTTATTGTATGATATTCACTGTAAAAGCTTTGATCGAATTTAGAATAGTATAAAGTCTCACCTCCACTCACCACATACCTGCTGGGAGCCTACAGGGAGGCAAATTTTGTAATTACAGGTCCTGCAAATCACTTTTTGTACTTCTCTTGCGACCATTCACAATTTTTTAATATAATTTTTCTATGGTTTTTGTTAAAAAAAAATAATTAATTAAAATATTATTATTAATTTCCCATTGAAATACCGGGGTTTGGGAAATGATAAAAAGGCATGTTTGGAAATCAATACACCTGGGGTAAAGTAAGCCCTCAATATTTATTGGTCCGATAAATTAGACTAAGCAAAAATTTTATTACGTGGGGCATTAAATTAATGAGGATTACTTAACATTAATGTGGGTTTAATAAATAGAATACTAAGGCATGAGATTATAATATAATGATTAATTAACCTAATAATATTATTAGGTGTGAAGGGTGTGGGTCTACATGTACCACGTGTCAAGCTATATGGCGGGTCCAAATTGGGCCATGTGTTCTAGGTGCCAACTAGACTACCGACATATCTCTTATCGAGAATTTGTGATGGTGTGGTGTCAAAATGGGAGGATACTTGATAGGCGAATATCGACATATCAGATATTGGCAGAAGGTAATTCAAGTGATGTGGTGGTGTCGGAGTGGGACGATACTTGGTAGGTCGATATCGGCATGTCGGGTATCGACCAAATGTAATTCAAGTGGCGTTGAGTGCAGAGGGGTTGAGGGATGATAAGACGATGGCCTAGATGGGTAAACTACCATGTGGGTGTTGTGTCACTAGCCATGATAGTAGCCATGTATGTGCCAGTTGGAGCATGTGGATGCCGCGTGGGTTCCATGTAGGCATGAGAGGGTTTTGGAAATAAGGTCTTAACTTTAGGAGGCCATAAATTTTGATCTAAAGCTTCGATATGAGCATGGTTATAGTCTTTGGAAATCTCTTGATGAGTAGAATATGATTGTGCCCTTTGAAAAGAGGCTTCGATATGGTTAAGAAAAAGTAAAAATTTGAAACCCCACCTCTTTAAGAGAACCTAAGGGGTGGGTAGGTTACAAAGAGAGAGAGAGAGAGAGAGAGAGAGAGAGAGAGAGAGAGAGAGAATTCATGATTTTAACAGAGAGTAGA
>ML782963.1:310221-322745 GCA_009831015.1 Picea engelmannii | reverse complement strand
CAACAGACTGATAGGATCATCTGCTCCATCATTTTTCTTTTCTTCTGCCATTAAAGCTTTCTTGGGTGTGCGAGAATGATTGTCCTCAAGAGAGACAAGCTCGAGACCCAACTTGCTATACTCAGACCTCGTCGAGGACATGCACTGAAAAACGATCAAGAGCAGCCTGCTCTGATACCACTGATCCGAATTATTTTCGGCACGAAATGAGAGTGGAGATATAATAAAGAAATGCACAGAGATATGGAAGATATTCAATAATATAACATAAATGTATCAGAGATGCAACCATAAATGCAGATATACAGTAATACACGATTTCTATTAATGAAATAAATGTACAGAGACTGTAAAAATACAGAGTGAAAGACTCGCTAGAATGGTGGCAGCTTATCTCTGAGAAGAGATGTGATGGCTACTCGCATTCGCAAGAAGATCATTACAATGAGGCTCTGAAGGCCTTTTTACAATAAGCAGGAATGCCAAAAACCCTAGACATCCAAAAACCTAACCCTGGAAGATGAAGCACCAAAAGTCATGTGGGCCTCGTTTGGGTAAGTTGGTGCATCAACTTCTCGGGGTCGTAACTTTTGCATACGATCTCCATTTTAGGCGTATGATAGCTCGTTGGAAAGATCTATCTGAGAACTACAACTTTTGGGTGAGCAACATGATCTATGATCCATGTTGCTCCCCATTTTCTCAAAAAACATCATTTAGGGCCTCAAAATGGCCCCGGAAGTTAAAAACTGCTAAAAATAGTAAATTGCCAAAATTGCCAGAAACATGTTTTGGGCCAGTTGGAGAAGGTGGGTGGCCACCGATATCCACCTGGATCATCTTTAACTATAAAATATAAAATATAGCATGTTCTTTAACTGTAAAATACAAAATATATGGGTGACTCCAGTTCTTTAACTGTAAAATGTAAAATATAATTGTAAAATATAAAATATAAATGTCTAAAGAACATGCTATAAAATTTAAATGTCTAAAATATAACTATTTTATTTTATAGTTAAAGAACATGCTATATTCTTTAACTGTAGAATGTAAAATATAAAATATATGGGTGACTCCAATTCTTTAACATGCTATCATGAGATAATCTATGGGCGACTCCACTGGTTTGAAATGGACAATATTCTTTCTCAGAGGTATTCATTTTGTGATTTCTCAAATATATTTGTTTTTCCAAACCCTGTGCATGATAGAAGTGAATGGGAAGGTTGCCTTCCTAGGTTTAGAGTGGAAAATTGGGAAATGCCAGCCGAGTTTTTACTATATTTTCATGAGTGCATACTTAAGTTGAAAGTTATACATGAAGATGTCCTCATCAAATTGTTTACACACTCTTTAGATGGAGAAACTCATGATTGGTGTAGATCACTCCCGATTGGTTGTATTACTTCACTAAGACATTATCATGCTACATTTCGTTTGTTTTGCAAAGAGAAATTTTCAGCTGATTTCCTTTATCAAGAACGTTGTTATGAATTCGATTTTTTGAGTAAAGGATCAAATAGTCATAAAGAGTATGTTGTAGTAGAAGAAAATTTTCATAATGATCAAGAGGATGATGATCTTCAAAGTGATAACCAGGATGTAGATACTTTTTACATTGTATCAAATGTATCTACTTTTTTAAGTTGTCATGAAAATCAAATTGTTTCCTTTGAGTATTCAAATGATAATGAGAAGATCAATATATCAACATGTGACAGTTTTGAATCTAATCCATGAGAATATGGTGAAGAAGATAAGGAATAATTGCAACAATAGTCGGAATTCTCTTTATCACCTATTGATGAGCAGAAAACTCCAAGGATCAGCGAGGAAATTTCTATCATTTATGTACCTACACTTGCAAAAGACATCAAACAACATATGAGTAGCTATGAAGTATATGAGGACCATGATTTTATTGATGAATCATCCTTCACAGAGGAGCAAGATGGTTTTCTTAACCAAATAGAAATGTCTTATCATAAGTTTCATGATCCTCTGGATTTTTGCATAGAGTTATATTTTTCAAAGGTTTCTAACGATCCAGTTGTTGGTATGATTTTAGATCATAGTTTTAAGTATCCATTGCTTATTAACCTCTTGCTACAAGCTTCATATCACTTGAAAATTCTTTAGAAAAGTTGCATGGAAGGAGTTATTTTCATCAGTTCGATACTCACCTGGTTGCATTGGAAGTATGTCTACAATTAAGCAAAGAAGCTCATCTGGATAGATTAGTGTAGGAATGTATATAAATAATCTTGCTATGAAAGCATTTTTTTTGAAATGAGTGTTTTTTAGATTTCAATAAATTATCATAGGTTCTCTCAAGGAATAGATAGAGTACATATTACAGAGATGGAATGGATAACGCATTGGAATTGCATGTTCTTGGAAGCTCACAGGGAGCATGCCATCCCTTGTGGAGACAAATGTTATCACATATAATTGTAAGGGTAAAGAAACACTTTGGTTTTGTTTTTAAGTCACACCTTTGATTCTTATAGCATTACCTTGACATGTCACACCTCCATGTTGTACACAGGATTCTCATTGTCATCATTTATTCGTTTAAGTGCCAAGTCAGAGTCGGGTGTGTGTACTAGAAACTCACTAGGAGAGTTCGCAGCGTACTCTAAGTACATAACCCTTTCATCTACCATCACTTCAAATTAAAGAACCATGACAGGGGAGATTTCATTGTTTTCAACACCATCTTTAACCAATTTTTCAGGGATCATTTCATCGGATCTCCTAACAGTCTCCTCGAAGTATGCAATTCTTGTTTGAATCAGGCGCTGCAAACTGGTAGACAGGAACTACGAACTCATTTCCTGTAGCAGAGTCTTCTAAATATTCGATCATAAATTTTCAGCGGTGATGTGGGTTTTTTCTGAAATATTTTGTGGAGGAGCATGATATTGGCATTGACCTACTGACCAAACTTCAGCCCAACCCAGTTTGGCATTTGAGAGATAAGATTAAAACACCAGTGCTATGCAAACTGGCGCTGTGAACTGACTGAAGGAGAGTGTTGGAGGTTGGACTACTTGCAGACACCATTGTGCAAATTCAAAGACACCAATAATAAACTCAAGACGACCAGGTACTCCATGAGAGTTTACATCCTATTTGAAGGTCGAGAAAGAGGTTTTGGCTACTTTTCCTTTTGGCATTGCGAACTATCACTGCCTTGCTATCAGTTTGCAAAATTCACTTAAAAGATGCTTTGAACTGTGCCTATTAAACCTGACCACCTTCTGACCTCATTCAGTTTTCCTCCTGCTCAAAATTTACTTGCTCCCATCATTTTCACATAGCACTGCGAACCCTCTGTTCCAACGTTATTAAAACCCCATTTTTCTGCATCTTTACAAGATCAACTTTTAAAGAGTAAATCTCCACACCTCTTAAACTTGAAACAGGTGGTTGATCAACTATTGAACAAGGTTTAAATATTGAATTCATTCTCATGTTGATTAAATGATATTTATATTGATGAGTAAACCATGTTTAGGCTGATAATTTGCTTGCACTTCCCTTTTATTATAACTCCCAATTGCCATTCCTTACTGTTTCTAATTGAAAGATTGTCTCCTCTTATACCTCCTGTGTATAGGATAAAGTCCATAAAACTTTGTTTAATGCCAGCCTATTGAAAAAAATTATGTCATTAATATCCTAATGTCATGTTTTCCCTCTCTTCACACATATAGCTTCCATTAAAACTCACAGAAAATACATCCTTCAACAATAGTTATGGACATCAACAACATAACAAGACTTACAAGGGAGGGGAGATTGTAAGGACAAAGCCCTATGAAGTGTTGGCCAAGGTTGCTACCAGGAGAAGCTCCAAGATTAGAAAATGAATACATTAAACCTCCATAACCAAGCATCAATTTTGCTCAAGTTTCCTGTGTTATCCATTTTTACAACTTTTGAGGATGTCTATGTTCTTAAAACCATGATTAGCTATTTGAATGTTTTCTTCTAGTCATGTACCAAGATTATTAGTTGTTACAACATTTTGGGACACTTGAGACAATTTTGGGAGGTGTTAAAACATTGGCAAGTGAAACAGGCGGTTGCAAGAAAGTTCGCAGCGCCGACGTTGTGAACTGGTAATTTATGACAGTTTGCAAGCAATTAGCACACAATAGAGGATTGTTTTTCTTGTAACTTTTGAATTCCCATATGGGTTCCTCTGAAATTTGGTGTGGAGGAAAAATATGGTGTTTTCAACTTGCTGACAAAAATTCTGCTTGACCTACTTCGTATTTTTGGAGAAAATCTAAAAACATCACCTACAGGAAAGTTCTCAGTGCATGCAGTCAAAGGCGTTGTGAACTCTAACATTTTGAAAAATTCAAGCTATGGGAGGGATGCTAGCTGTCAGGGAAGGTTCAAATGGTATCCTAGGATTTAGTTGGATATGAGGGATATGTGTTCCATCTCCAGATCAAGCAGAATGACTTGTTTCAAAAGGCATTTATAACAATAGGCAAGATCCCGAAAAATAGCAATTTGTTAGGTTTTTGTTGGAATCTTTTGTAACAAGACTCCTAAATGGAGGAGGATACTATGTATCTCCTTGTTTTCAACCTCCTTAAGGTAGATAAATATCATTCACTATAAATGAAATGGATTTTGAAAAAGAAAGGGTTGGATTCATGCGCCAAGAGAGGAGAGAGTTTGAGGAGCAGTTTTAGTTGCTCATTTGTAAACCTAAGGGCCTGTTTGTAATGACATTTTCTGCCATTAAACATTCATGAGAGCTGTTATTAGATTGTCTTCTATGTTTTTCCATTTCTTTGTTATATTATTTATTGAGCATATTGTAGGTTTTGAGGATCATAGTTGCCATTGATGGATGGATTCATGAACATCAGAGGATCTGTTGTAGCTTGCCCATTAAATCATTGTTTATTGTCAAAGTAATCTTTATTTGTTTGCAGAAAATATTTCTGTACAATGGATGTTCTTCCTTTTATCATATTCACCATGCTTGTACTCATCATTATATATCCCTTTATATGATATACAGTTTGATTTCCTTTGATTTGTAGGATGTTATGACTCCTTGTCCAATGGAATGCCTCTGTAGAGAAGTTGTTGCCCTCTCCCTTTCTTTGCCAGTCTTGTTGATCCACCTACCCAAATCAATTTAACCCATTTATATTCTGATGGGTATTGGGCTTGCAGTGACAACAGTCTAAGTGTGAATCTCAGTGCTAACAATTTCGGCGCCATTTTTGGGGATGAAAGTGAAGAAATATTCCATGGAAGAACGACAACAATCAGATCTAGCTCTTGATGGTAGACAGGAGGAGGACACAAGCTTGACTGCAATATTCTACCTGGAGACTCCAACTTCATCATAGATGAATCTATGGAAATAGTTTGAAATGGGCAAGATTCTTGCTCAAAGGCATGCATTTTGTGATTTCTCAAATATATATGGTTTTCCAAACCTCGTGCCTGATAGAAGTGAATGGGAAGGCTGCCTTTCTAGGTTTAGAGGGGAAAATTGGGAAATACGAGCTGAGTATTTACTAGATTTTCATGCATACATACTTAAGCTGAAAGTTATACATGAATATATCCTCATCAAATTTTTTACATACTCTTTAGATGGATCAACTCGTGATTGGTGTAGATCACTCCTGGTTTCTTGTATTACTTCACTAAGACATTTTCATGCTGCACTTCATTTGTTTTGCAAAGATAAATTTTCAGTTGATTTCCTTTATCAAGAATGTTGTTATGAATTTGATTTACTGAGTAAAGGATCAAATATTCATAAAGAGTATGTTGCAGTAGAATACACTTTTCATAATGATTAAGAGGATGATGATCTTCAAAGTGATAGCCAGGATGTAGATACTTTTGACATTGTATCAAATGTATCTACTATTTTAAGTTGTCATGAAAATCAAATTGTTTTCTTTGAGTATTCAAATGATAATGAACGGAACAATATATCAGCATGGACAATTTTGAATCTAAGCCATGAGAATGTGGTGAAGAAGATAAGGAAGAATTGCAGCAGTAGTTGAAATTCTCTATATCACCTATTGATGAGCAGAGAACTCCAAGGATCCGCGAGGAAATGTCTATCATTTATGTACCTACATTTGAAAAATACATCAAACAACATATGAGTAGTTGTGAATTATATGAGGACCATCATTTTATTGATGAATCAACCTTCACAGAGGAGAAATATGGTTTTCTTAACCAACTAGAAATGTCTTGTCATAAGTTTCATGATCCCATGGATTTTTACATAGAGTTATATTTTTCAAAGGTTTTTAATGATCCAATTGTTGGTATGATTTCAGATCATAGTTGTAAGTATCCATTTCTTATTAACCTCTTGCTACAAGCTTCATATCACTTGAAAATTCTTTCGAACAGTTGCATGGAAGGAGTTATTTTCATCAGTTCGATACTCACCTAGTTGCATTGGAAGTATGACTACAATTAAGAAAAGAAGCTCAGTTGGATAGATTAGTGTAGGAATGTATATAAATAAGCTTGCTATGAAAGCAATTGGTTTGCAGTGAGTGTTTTTCAGATTTCAATAAATGATCATAGGTTCTCTCAAGGCATACACAGAGTACATATTACAGAGATGGAATGGATAAGGGATTGGAACTGCATGTTCTTGGAAGCTCACAGGGAGCATGCCATCCCCTGTGGAGATGAACGTTATTACATAGAATTGTAAGGGTCAAGAACTAGTTTGGTTTTGTTTTTAAGTCACACCTTTCACCCTTACAACATTACATTGACATGTCACACCTCCATGTTGTACACAAGATTCTCATTGTCATCATTTATTTGTTTAAGTGTTGAGCCATAGTCAAGTGTATGAGATGCCAACTCACTAGGAGAGTTTGCAACATACTCTAAGTACAATGTAATGCTTTCATCTATCATCATTGCAAATTAAAGAACCATGACATAAGAGATTTCATTGTTTTCCGCACCATCTTTAAATAATTATTCAGGGATCATGTCATCTGATCTCTAAACAGTCTCCTCGAAGTATGCAATTTTTGTTTGAATCAAGGGTTGCGAACTAGTAGACAAGCACTACGAACTGGCATTGCAAACTCATTTCCTATAGCAGAGTCTTCTAAATATTTGATCATAAATTTTGAACGACGATGTGGGTTTTTCTGAAATATTTTTGGAGGAGCATGATATTGGCATTGACCTGCTAACCAAAATTCAGCCTGACCTAGTTTGGCATTTGAGGGATAAAATTAAAACACTGGTGCACTGTAAACTGGCATTGCGAACAGGCTTAAGGAGAGTGTTGGAGGTTTGACTACTTTCAGACATCCTTGAGCAAATTCAAAGACACCAACATCAAACTCATGACCACCAGGTACTCCATGAGAGTTTACATCATGTTTGAAGGTTGAGAAAGAGGTTTTGGCTGCTTTTCCTTTTGTTGCTGTGAACTATCACTCCCTTGCTATTAGTTTGAAAAATTCACTTAAAATATGCTCTGAACTATGCCTATTAAAGATGAACACCTTATGACCTTATTCAGTTTTCTTCGTACTCAAAATTTACTTGCTCCCATCATTTTCGCCTAGCGCTGCGAATCCTCTGTTCCAGCGTTATAAAAACCCCATTTTTCTACATATTTACAAGCTCAACTTTAAAAGAGTAAATATGCACCCCTATTAAACTAGAAACATGTGGTTGATAAGATATTGAACCAGGTTTAAAGATTGAATGAATTCTCATGCTGATTAACTGATATTTGTATTGATGAGTAAACCATGTTTCAATTGAGAATTCACTTCCACTTCTCTTTTATTATAACTCCCAATTGCCATTCCTTAGTGTTTATGATTGAAAGAGTGTCTCCTCTTATACCTCTTGTGTATAGGATAAAGTCCATAAAACTCTGTTTAATGCCATCCTATTGAAAAAAATTCTGTCATAAATATCATAATCTATTGTTTTCCCTGTCTTCACACATATAGCTGCCATTAAAACTCACAGAAAATACATCCTTCAGCAGCAGTTATGGACATCAACAACATAGGAAGACTTACAAGGGAGGGGATATTGTAAGGACATAGCCCTATGACATGCTGGCCAAGGTTTCTACCATGAGAAGCTCTAGGATTAGAAAATGAATGTGTTGAACCTCCATAACCAAGCATCAGTGTTGGTCAAGTTTCCTGTGTTATGCATTTTTACAACTTTTGTGGATGCCTATGTTTTTAAAACCATGATTATCTATTTGAATGTTTTCTTCTAGTCATGTACCAATATTATGAGGTTGTTAAAACATTTTGGGACACTTGAGACAATTTTGGGAGGTGTTAAGACATTGACAAGTGAAACAGGCTACTACAGGAAAGTTCGCAGCGTCGGTGCTACGAACTGGTAATTTATGACAGTTTGCAAGAAATTAGCACACAACAGAGGATTTGTTTGCTTGTAAATTTTGAATGCCCATATGGGTTCCTCGAAAATTGGTTGTGGAGGAAAAACATGGTGTTTTCAACTGACCCACTTCGTATTTTTGGAGACATTCTAAAAACATCACCTATAGGAAAGTTCGCAGCGCATGCTATCACAGGCGTTGCGAACTCTACCAATCAAATTTGAGCTATGGGAGGGCTTCCAACTATCAAGGAAGGTTCGAATGGTCTCCTAGGAGTTATTTGGACATGAGGGACATGTGTTCCATCTCTAAATCAAGCAGAATGACTTATTTCAAAAGAAATTTATCACAATAGGCAAGATCTCGAAAAATAGGAATTTGTTAGGTTTTTGTTGGAATCTTTTGTAACAAGACTCCTAAATGGAGGAGGATCCTATGTATCTCCTTGTTTTCGACCTCATTAGTCTAGATAGAGATCAATCACTATAAATGAAAGGGATTTTGAGAAGGAAAGGTTTGGATTCATGGAAGAGAGGAGAGAGTTGGAGGAGCAATTTTAGTTGCTCATTTGTAAGCCTGAGGGCCTGTTTGTAATGACATTTTCTACCATTAAAGATTCATGAGAGGTGTTATCATATTGTCTTATGTGTTTTTCCATTTGTTTGTTATATTCTTGCTTGAACATATTGTAGGTTTTGAGGATCATAGCTGCCATTGATGGATGGATTCATGAACAACAAAGGATCTGGTGTAGCTTGCCCATTAAATCATTGTTTATTGTTAAAGAAATCTTTATCTATTTGCAGCAAGGATTTATGTACAATGGATGTTCTTCCTTTTGTAATATTTACCATGATTCTACTCACAATTATATATCCCTTTGTTTGATATACAATTTGATTGCCTTTGATCTGTAGGATGTTATGACTCTTTGCCCAATGGAATGGCTCTGCAGACAAGTTGTTTCCCTCTCCCTTTCTTTCCTAGTCTTGTTGATCCACCTAACCAAACCAATTTAATCCATTTATATTATGATGGGTATTGGGATTGCACTTACAACAGTGTAAGTGTAACTCTCATTTCTAACATTTTTGGCACTGTTGTCGGGGACGAAAGTGAAGAAATCTTCCTTGGGAGAATGACAATGATAAGATCCATCTCTTGATGGTAGACAAGAGCAAGACACAAGCTTGACTGCAATATTCTACCTGGCGACTCTAACTTCATCATATATGAATCTATGGGCGAATCCACTGGTTTGAAATGGACAAGATTCTTTCTCAAAGGTATGCATTTTGTGATTTCTCAAATATATCTAGTTTTCCAAACCCCGTGCCTGATAGAAGGGAATGGGAAGGTTGCCTTCCTAGGTTTAGAGGGGAAAATTGGGAAATGCCAGCTTAGTTTTTACTATATTTTCATTAGTGCATACTTAAGCTGAAAGTTATACATGAAGATGTCCTCATCAAATTGTTTACATACACTTTAGATGGAGCAACTCATGATTGTTGTAGATCACTCCTGGTTGCTTGTATTATTTCACTAAGACATTTTCATGATGCATTTCGTTTGTTTTGCAAAGAGAAATTTGCTACTGATTTCCTTTATCAAGAATGTTGTTATGAATTCGATTTGCTGAGTAAAGGATAAAATAGTCATAAAGAGTATGTTGCAGTAGAAGACACTTTTCATAATGATCAAGAGGATGATGAACTTCAAAGTGATAGCCATGATGTAGATACTTTTGACATTGTATCAAATGTATCTTCTGTTTTAAGTTGTCATGAAAATCAAATTGTTTCCTTTGAGTATTCAAATGATAATGAGCAGATCAATATGTCAACATGTGACAGTTTTTAATCTAATCCAGGGGAATATGGTGAAGAAGATAAGGAAGAATTGCAGCAACAGTTGGAATTCTCTTTATCACCTATTGATGAGCATAAAACTCCAAGGATCAGCGAGGAAATGTCTATCATTTATGTACCTACACTTGCAAAAGACATCAAACAACACATGAGTATCTGTGAAGTATATGAGGACCATCATTTTATTGATGAATCAACCTTCAAAGAGGAGAAATATGGTTTTCTTAACCAACTAGAAATGTCTTGTCATAAGTTTCATGATCCTGTGGATTTTTACATAGAGTTATATTTTTCAAAGGTTTCTAATGATCCAGTTGTTGCCATGATTTCAGATCATAGTTTTAAGTATCCATTGCTTATTAACCTTTTGCTGCAAGCTTCATATCACTTGAAAATTCTTTCGAACAGTTGCATCGGAGTTATTTTCATCAGTTCGATACTCACTTGGGTGCATTGGAAGTATGACTACAATTAATCAAAGAAGCTCAACTGGATAGATTAGTGTAGAAATGTATATAAATAAGCTTGCTATGCAAGCATTTGGTTTGTAGTGAGTGTTTTTTAGATTTCAATAAATGATCAGAGGTTCTCTCAAGGTATACACAGAGTACAAGTTGCAGAGATGGAATGGATAAGGAATTGGAATTGCATGTTCTTGGAAGCTCACAGGGAGCATGCCATACCCTGTGGAGACAACTGTTATCACATAGAATTGTAAGGGTCAAGAACCACTTTGGTTTTGTTTTTAAGTCATACCTTTGATCCTTACAACAAACCTTGAAATGTCACACCTCCATCTTGTACACAAGATTCTCTTTGTCATCATTTATCCGTTTATGTGTCAAGTTAGAGTTGGGTGTATGCATTGGCAACTCACTAGGAGAGTTCACAACATACTCTAAGTACATAATGCTTTCATATATCATCATTGCAAATTAAAGAACCATGACAAAGGAGATTTAATTGTTTTTGGCACCATATTTAACCAATTTTTTAGGGATCATGTCATCGAATCTCCTAACAGTCTCCTTGAAGTATGCAATTCTTGTTTGAATTAGGCACTGCAAACTGGTAGATAGGTGTTGCGAACTAGCGATGCAAACTCATTTACTATAGCAGAGTCTTATGAATATTTTATCATAACTTTTTAACGGAGATGTGGGTTTTTATGAATTTTTTTTTTGAGGAGCATGATATTAGCATTGACCTGCTGACCAAAATTCAGCCTGAGTCAGGTTGGCATTTTAGAGATAAAATTAAAACACCAGTGCACTGCAAACTTGCACTATGAACTGGTTGAAGGAGAGTGTTGGAGGTTGGAATACTTGCAGACACCCTTGTGCAAATTCAAAGACACCAGCATCAAACTCAGGACCACCAAGTACTCCATGAGAGTTTACATCCTGTTTGAAGATCGATAAAGGCGTTTTTTCTACTTTTCATTTTGGCGTTACGAATTGTCATTGCCTTGCTATCAGTTTGCAAAATTCACTTAAAATGTGATCTAAACTATGCCTATTAAACTTGACCACCTTCTGACCTCATTCAGTTTTCCTCCTGCTCAAAATTTACTTGCTCTCATCATTTTCACCTAGCGTTGTGAACCCTTTGTTCCAACATTATTAAAACCCCATTTTTTTGCATTTTTACAAGCTCAACTTTTAAAGAGTAAATCTGCACCCCTCTTAAACTTGAAACAAGTGGTTGATCAACTATTGAATAGGGTTTAAAGATTGAATGCATTCTCATGCTGATTAACTGATATTTGTATTGATGAGTAAACCCTATTTAAGATGATAATTTGCTTGCACTTCCCTTTTATTATAACTCCCAATTGCCATTCCTTACTGTTTATGATTGAAACAATGTCTCCTCTTATACCTCCTATGTATAGGATAAAGTCCATAAATCTCCTTTTAATTCCAGCCTATTGAAACCAATTTTTTCATCAATATCCTAATCTCATGTTTTCCCTCTCTTCACACATATAGCTGCCATTAAAACTCACAAAAAATACATCCTTTAACAACAATTATGGACATCAACAACATAGTAAGACTTACAAGGGAGGGGAGATGGTAAGGACATATCCCTATGACATGCTTGCCAAATTTTCTACCAGGAGAAGCTCCAGGATTAGAAAAAAGAATATGTTGAACCTCCATAACCAAGCATCAATTTTGGTCAAGTTTCCTGTGTTATGCATTTTTACAACTTTTGAGGATGTTTAT
>ML782963.1:273112-310171 GCA_009831015.1 Picea engelmannii | reverse complement strand
AGCTCCAGGATTAGAAAAAAGAATATGTTGAACCTCCATAACCAAGCATCAATTTTGGTCAAGTTTCCTGTGTTATGCATTTTTACAACTTTTGAGGATGTTTATGTTTTTAAAACCATGATTAGCTATTTGAATTTTTTCTTCTAGTCATGTACCAAGATTATGAAGTTGTTACAACATTTTTGGAGGTGTTAATACATTGGCAAGTGAAACAGGATGCTACAGGAAAGTTTGCAGTGCCGACGATGTGAACTGGTAATTTATGACAGTTTGCAAGAAATTAACACACAACAAAGGATTGCTTTGCTTGTAACTTTTGAATGCCCATCTGGGTTCCTCTGAAATTTGGTGTGGAGGAAAAACATGGTTCTTTTGACTTGCTAACAACAATTTCTATTGACCTAGTTAGTATTTTTGGAGAAAAGCTAAAAAAATCACATACAGGAAAGTTCGCAGTGCATGCTATCACAGGCACTGGGAACTCTAACAGTCTCACAAATTCGAGCTATGCGAGGGCTGCCAGCTGTCAGGGAAGGTATGAATGATATCCTAAGAGTTAGTTGGACACGAGGGACATGTGTTCCGTCTCTATATCAAGCAGAATGACCTGTTTCAAAAGGCATTTATCACAATAGGCAAGATCCCGAAAAATAGCAATTTGTTAGGTTTTTGTTGGAATCTTTTGTAACAAGACTCCTAAATGGAGGAGGATCCTATATATCTCCTTGGTTTCGACCTCCTTAGGGTAGATAGAGATCATTCACTATAAATGAAATGGATTTTGAGAAGGAAAGGGTTGGATTCATGAACCAAGAGAGGAGAGAGCTGGAGGAGCAGTTTTAGTTGCTCATTTGTAAGCTCGAGGGCCTATTTGTAATGACATTTTCTGCCTTTAAAGATTCATAAGAGCTGTTATCAGATTTCCTTCTATGTTTTTCCTTTTCTTTGTTATCTTCTTGCTTGAAAATATTGCACGTTTCGAGGATCATAGCTGCCATTGATGGATGGATTCGTGAACAACAGAGGATTTGTTGTAGTTTGCCCATTAAATCATTGTTTATTGTCAAAGCATCTTTATCTGTTTGCAAAAAGGATTTTTGTACAATGGATGTTCATCCTTTTGTCATATTCACCATGCTTCTACTAATAAATATATATCCCTTTGTCTGATATACAATTTGATTGCCTTTGATCTGTAGGATGTTATGACTCCTTGCCTAATGGAATGCCTCTGCAGACAAGTTGTTTCCCTCTCTCCTTCTTTCCCAGTCTTGTTGATCCACCTACACAAACCAATTTAATCCATTTATATTTTGATGGGTACTGGGCTTGCACTTACAACAATCTAAGTGTGACTCTCATTGCTAACATTTTTGGCATCGTTGTCGAGGACGGAAGTGAATAAATCTTCCCTTAGAGAATGACAACGATAAGATCAAGGTCTTGATGGTAGATAGGAGCAGGACACAAGCTTGACTGCAATATTCTACCTAGCGACTCCAACTTCATCATAGATGAATCTATGGGTGACTCCACTGGTTTGAAATGGACAAGATTCTTGCTCATAGGTATGCATTTTGTGATTTCTTAAATATATATGGTTTTCCAAACCCCATGCCTGATAGAAGTGAATGGGAAGGATGACTTCCTAGGTTTAGAGGGGAAAATTAGGAAATGTCAGCTGAGTTCTTATTAGATTTTCATGAGTGCATACTTAAGCTTAAATTTATACATGAATATGTCCTCATCAAATTGTTTACATACTCTTTAGATGGAACAACTCGTGATTGCTGTAGATCACTCCCAGTTGCTTGTACTACTTCACTAAGACATTTTCATGCTGCATTTCATTTGTTTTGCAAAGAGAAATTTGCAGTTGATTTCCTTTATCAAGAATGTTGTTATGAATTCGATTTGTTGAGTAAAGGATCATATAGTCATAAAGAGTATGCTGCAGTAGAATACACTTTTCATAATGATCAAGAAGATGATGATCTTCAAAGTGATATCCAGGATGTAGATACTTTTGACATTGTATCAAATGTATCTACTATTTTTAGTTGTCATGAAAATCAAATTGTTTCCTTTGAGTATTCAAATGATAATGAGAAAATCAATATATCAACATGTTACAATTTTAAATCTAAGCCACGAGAATATGGTGAAGAATATAAGGAAGAATTGCAACAATAGTTGGAATTCTCTTTATCACCTATTGATGAGAAAAAAACTTCAAGGATCAACGAGGAAATATCTATCATTTCTGTACCTACACTTGCAAAAGACATCAAACAACATATGAGTAGCTGTGAATTATATGAGGACCATCCTTTTATTGATGAATCAGCCTTCACAAAGGAGCAAGATGGTTTTCTTAACCAACTAGAAATGTCTTGTCATAAGTTTCATAATCCTGTGGATTTTTACGTAGAGTTATATTTTTCAAAGGTTTCTAATGATCCAGTTGTTGGCATGATTTGAAATCATAGTTGTAAGTATCCATTGCTTATTAACCTCTCACTGCAAGCTTCATATCACTTGAAAATTCTTTCAAACAATTGCATGGAAGGAGTTATTTTCATCAGTTCAATACTCACCTGGATACATTGAAAGTATGACTACAATTAAGCAAAGAATATTAGCTGGATAGATTAGTGTAGGAATGTATATAAATAAGCTTGCTATGCAAGCATTTGGTTTGCAATGAGTGTTTTTCAGATTTCAATAAATGATCAAATGTTCTCTCAAAGCATAGACATAATACAGATTGCAAAGATGGAATGGATAAGGCATTGGAACTGCATGTTCTTGGCAACTCACAGGGAGCATGCCATCCCCTATGGAACCAAATGTTATCACATAGAATTGGAAGGGTCAAGAACCACTTTGTTTTTTTTTTTTTTTTAAGTCACACCTTTGATCCTTTCAACATTACCTTAACATGTCACACCTCCATATTGTATACAAGATTTTCTTTGTTATCATTTATCATTTTAAGTGTCAAGTCATAGTCGGGTGTATGTGTTGCCAACTCACTAGGAGAGTTCGCAACGTACTGTAAGTACACAATGCTTTCATTCATCATCATTGCAAATTAAGGAACCATGACAGAGGAGATTTCATTGTTTTTAGTACCATCTTTAACCAATCTTTTAAGGATCATGTCATCGGATCTCCTAACAATATCCTCGAAGTATGCAATTCTTGTTTGAATAAGGCGCTTTGAACTGTTAGACAGGCGTTGCGAACTCATTTCTTGTAGTAGAGTATTATAAATATTTGATCATAACTTTTGAACAAAGAAGTGGGTTTTTCTGAAAGTTTTTGTGGAGGAGCATAATAAATTCATTGACCTGCTGACTAGAATTTAGCCTGGCCCAGTTTGGAATTTGAGAGATAAAATTAAAATACCAGTGCACTGCAAACTGGCGCTGCGAGCTGGCTGAAGGAGAGTGTTGCAGGTTGGACTACTTGCATAAATCCTTGTGAAAATTCAAAGACACGAGCATTAAACTCAGGACCACGAGGTACTCCATGAGAGTTGACATCCTATTTGAAGGTCAAGAAAGGGGTTTTAGCTTCTTTTCCTTTTGGAATTGCGAACTGTCACTGCCTTGCTATCAGTTTGCAAAATTCACTTAAAATATGCTCTGAACTATGCCTATTAAACCTGACCACCTTATGACCTCATTTATTTTTCCTCCTGCTCAAAATTTACTTGCTCCCATCATTTTCACCTAGTGTTGTGAACCCTCTGTTCCAACGTTATTAAAACCCCATTTTTCCCCATCTTTACAAGCTCAAATTTTAAAGATTAAATATGCACCCCTCTTAAACTTGAAACAGATGGTTGATCATCTATTGAACAAGGTTTAAATATTGAATGCAATCTCATGTTGATTAACTGATATTTGTATTGATGAGTAGACCCTGTTTAAGGTGAGAATTTGCTTGCACTTCCCTTTTATTATAACTCCCAATTGCCAATCCTTATTGTTTATGATTGAAAGAGTGTCTCCTCTTATACTTCCTGTGTATAGGATAAAGTCCATAAAACTTTATTTACTAGTAGCCTATTGAAAACGATTCTATCATCAATATCCTAATCTCCTGTTTTCCCTCTCCTCACACATATAGTTGCCATTAAAGCTCACAGAAATACATCCTTCAACAAGAATTATGGACATCAACAACATAGGAAGACTTACAAGGGAGGGGAGATTGTAAGGACAGAGCCCTATGACATGCTGGGCAAGGTTGCTACCAGGAGAAGCTCTAGGATTAAAAAACAAATATGTTGAACATCCATAACCAAGCATCAGTTTTGGTCAAGTTTCTTGTGTTATGCATTTTTACAACTTTTGAGGATGTCTATGTTTTTAAAACCATGATTAGCTATTTGAATGTTTTCTTCTAGTCATGTACCAAGATTATGAAGTTGTTACAACATTTTGGGACACTTGAGACAATTTTGGGAGGTGTTAAAACATTGTCAAGTGAAACATGCTACTACAGGAAAGTTCGTAGCGTCAGTGTTGCGAACTGGTAATTTATGATAGTATGCAAGCAATTAGCACACATCAGAGGATTCCTTTGCTTGTAACTTTTGAATACCCATCTGGGTTCCTCTGAAATTTGGTGTGGAGGAAAAACATGGTGTTTTTGACTTTCGACAAAACTTCCGCCTGACCCACTTCGTATTTTTGGAGAAAAGCTAAAAGAGTCACCTACAGGAAAGTTCGCAACGCAAGCGGTCACAGGCGCTGCAAACTCTAACAATATCACAAATTCGATCTATGGGACGACTGTCAGTTGTCAGGGAAGGTTCGAATGGTCTCCTAGAATTTATTTGGACATGAGGAACATGTGTTCCACCTCTAGATCAAGCATAATAACCTGTTTCAAAAGGCATTTATCACAATAGGAAAGATCCTGAAAAGTAGGAATTTGTTAGGTTTTTATTGGAATCTTTTGTAACAAGACTCCTAAATGGAGGAGGATCCTATGTATCTCCTTGGCATAGAACTCCTTAGGGTATATAGATATCAGCCATTATAAATGAAAGGGATTTTGAGAAGGAAAGGGTTGGATTCATGAGCCAAGAGAGGAGAGAGACGGAGGAGCAGTTTTAGTTGCTCATTTGTAAGCATGAGGGCCTATTTGTAATGACATTTTCTGCCATTAAAGGTTCATGAAAGATGTTATCAGATTGTCATATGTGTTTTTCCATTTCTTTGTTATCTTCTTGGTTGAACATATTGTAGGTTTTGAGGATCATAGTTTCCATTGATGTATGCATTCATGAGTAACAAAGGATCTATTGTAGCTTTCCCATTAAATCATTGTTTATTTTCAAAGAAATATTTATCTATTTTCAGAAAGGATTTATGTACAATGGATGTTCTTCCTTTTTTCATATTCACCATGCTTCTACTCATCATTATATATCCCTTTTTCTGATATACAGTTTGATTTCCTTTGATCTGTAGGATGTTATGACTTCTTTCCTAATGGAATGCCTCTACAAACACGTTGTTTCCCTCTCTCTTTCTTTCCCATTATTTCTGATCCACCTACCCAAACCAATTTAATCCATTTATATTATGATGGGTACTGGGCTTGCACTTACAACACTCTAAGAGTCACTCTCAGTGCTAACATTTTTGGTGCCATTGTTTGGGACGGAAGTGAAGAAATATTACCTGGGATAATGATAGCGATCAGATCCAGCTCTTGATGGTAGACAGGAGTAGGACACAAGCTTGAATACAATCTTCTACCTGGAAACTCCAACTTCATCATAGATGAATCTATGGGAGAATCCACTGGTTTGAAATGGACAATATTCTTTCTCAGAGGTATGCATTTTTTGATTTCTCAAATATATCTGGTTTTCCAAACCTCGTGCTTGATAAAAGTGAAGGGAAGGCTTCCTTCCTAGGTTTAGAGGGGAAAATTGGATAATGTCAGCTGGGGTTTTACTAGATTTTCATGAGTGCATACTTAAGATGAAAGTTATACATGAAGATGTCCTCATCAAATTTTTTACATACTCTTTATATGGAGTAGCTTGTGATTGGTGTAGATCACTCCTGGTTGCTTGTATTACTTCAGTAAGACATTTTCATGTTGCATTTCGTTTGTTTTGCAAAGAGAAATTTGCAACTGATTTCCTTTATCAAGAATGTTGTTATGAATTTGATTTGCTGAGTAAAGGATCAAATAGTCATAAAGAGTATGATGTAGTAGAAGACACTTTTCATAATGATCAAGAGTATGATGATATTAAAAGTGATAGCCAAGATGTAGATACTTTTGACATTGAATCAAATGTGTATACTGTTTTAAGTTGTCATGAAAATCAAATTGTTTCCTTTGAGTATTCAAATGATAATGAGTGGATCAATATATCAGCATGTGACAATTTTGAATCTAAGCTAGAGGAATATGGTGAAGAAGATAAGGAGTAATTGCAGGAGTAGTTGGAATTCTCTTTATCACCTATTGATGAGCAGAAAACTCCAAGGATCAATGAGGAAATGTCTATCATTTATGTACCTACACTTGCAAAAGAATTCAAACAACATATGAGTAGTTGTGAAGTATATATGAGGACCATCATTTTATTGATGAATCAACCTTCATATAGGAAAAATATGGTTTTCTTAACCAACTAGAAATGTCTTGCCATAAGTTTCATGATCCTGTGGATTTTTACATAGAGTTATATTTTTCAAAGGTTTCTAATGATAGTGTCCATGGCCCACATGAATTCCATTTCACTGAGCATAGGTATGTTCCATTTCTTGGAACTAGTGTCTTATTCGCAACACTCATTTCCTCTCCTATATCATAGCATTTCTTTGACTATGAAAAACCAAAAAAAAATACGGGCAGGAAAATAAAATTATCTCGAAACGGTAGCAGTCATGTCACCTTTGAAAAGAGAACAAACTCTTGAGTCCTTTTCATCCAAGGTTTGGTTTTAGCATGACCTTAGGAAGTTGAGATCATTACTTAGATTTTACTCCTCTGACTGGTTATTCTTCCAGTCCCTGTGGAGAGTTTGTTGATGCCCCTTGCATTGCAAGATTTTGTCAATGATCAGTGTTAATTCTATGTTTCCTGAGTTATCCATATGTCTCATGCTCTTGTTCAAAGGAAGTTTAAAACCAGTGTCAGCCATTCCTCGGAACTCTTGACTTTGCATGTCGTCCATACCCTTAGTGTATCTCAGAATCACATGAAGTTGTTGTCCCACCTTGAACCATGTGCCTCCTTTCATCATTGGTAGGTAACCCTGAACCCAACATATGACATCTCCTCATTGGTCACTGACTTGGGGATTTCCCTTATGTTTGATGACAAGAAATCTATTCACACATTGATATTCGTGCAGTGTCTTGGATTCCATTAGCCCTATTGGTGGTTTCCTCTCCTTTGTCGGTAGTTTTAATGATTGGTTTCTATTTAGAGGGTCTCTTTCGTGTACTACTTGCATCTGGTACATGAGAGACACACACATGGTCGTTGATTCATGAACATCCTATTCACCCGAGCTCCTCCTAATTATCAAGCTATTGCTTTGTACCTCGTGCTGGATGATGAGAGATGCCTTAATGCTCTCCTTTCAGTGGGTCTCCTTCCATCGAATTCAACTCATCTATTTTGGAATCGAGATCTAGAGTCTTATGAGTACCTAGAGGCTTGCAATCATCAATGAAAGGTTCTCCCACCATCAACAGTTGGGAATACATCAATGTTTCTTGATCGATGGATTCTTTAAGTGTTCGAATTCAACACCCTTATTCACACTTATTGAATGTAATCGATGCCTTGACACCTAGTTTCATTACCAGTGGGTTGCCTCACATTTGTTAACGATATACCTTAATGATCGATAATCAAACATGGTCTCATTGTGCTCGACTTCAACTCCTATATTCACATAATGTATACTTTCACCTTTGACAGATAGCGTAGAAGACCTCCAGCTTACAATAGCAAAATACCATATCTGTTGTTGTCTTTCATTGGACCAATATCTAGATGACTTTAGTGATCATGGAAGATCATATTGTACTCCATTGTATATAGATATTTTTGGTTGATTTTGAGACTAGACTCCACTGTGTCTTGTTCGTGACTATGACATTGTATGGCATATGTCCACTTTGTATTTCCTATTCATGGTCATGAACAATTATTTGATATATATCCACATGGATTTGCAGTGTAATTCTTATTGGCAACCATGTGTACAAAGTCACTATGAATTGTAATATTCTCATGAGGAACTAGTACTTCTAGTTGAGTCTTCATTACTCCACTTTTGGGAATTATAATGTATTTCAGCCATCATAGATACTCCTATGAACTCACACATTAGGGGGTATTTGTTATAGAAAATTTTGTCACACTCCATGCATCTTTCCTAGATGGCCTTCCATTTCCCTTTGCAAACCTCATTTCTCATCACTCCAGAGCTAAAAATTCATATTTTTAAACATGTACGTGACCTGGTAGTTATGCAACACATGTACATATGTAGGATGCTCCATTACAACCCACATACATCAGGTTTGGTGCTCAAAAAATTAAAATTGTGTCGGGTTTCCATGTCATGTCACGCAATCCATGATCCTTGACCTTCCATATACTGGAAACGCTTAGAATCAACCCTTCAATTCCATTTGGAGGCTATAAATTGATCCATATCCAAGCCTTTAGGATATACAATTCATCATTGAGAACAAAGACACTCTGGAGAAATTTCACCTCAATTGAGTTTGCATCCCTTTGTCCTTAAAAGTATGAACTTCTTGTGTTCATCCCCCAAGCTCTTCTTATCTTGTGATGGAGAACCTCATTGAATCTTACATGTGAAATTGCCTTTGTGGAGGATTGAAGTGGTCGAGGCCTGACTAGAGGGACTTAGTTTCTCGGTTCCGATATGTGTCATTATAGAAGTTTGCCACCTATGTACTTATGTTGATTATATTAATAGAAATACTCTTTTCTCGTCCAATTGATATCTTGAAAATATTTATATTTCTTTCCATGGGAATATTTTTTATTGATGCAAACGCAGACCCACTCAACCCTCTAGTCGACGTCCGCTTCACAGGATCATTATTTATCTCCCTCAAGCCGAATCAGCTCTTTAGATTCCCTGCTGGAATCACAAATTAATTGATCCACGGGTCCTTTCCACAACTCACAATCTTGTGAGTTTGCGAGTCATGACTCCCGACTCTTCCTAAGGGTATCGTGACTCCCGACTCTCACGATACCTGAAATGGCAATCCTTCAAATACTTCTAAGTATTGAAGTTCTTCGACTCTGCACACTCCCTACGACAACAACCTCTCAACAATTTCACTCAGGTTAAAAAACCTGAAACTCTACTCGGCCTACGCACACCTTGCACGGCTCCTGTGCTCAACTTGCACTTCTGCGAGAATGAGAACAATTGTTATCCCTCCTGAGCTTTCAGAGATAAAACTCTGAACTCTTGTCAACACACTCCTTGCGGACAACTTCACTGCACTCCTTGCAAGAACTCTTACTCAGATAGATAAATAATTGAAACTCATTCCTTACTCTCTCTTAGAATTCAAACACAAAGCATGAAATCATATACATAGCATATAAAGCAAATGTATAACAAAAAGTAAACATCCATGAGCATAACATTCAACATGCATACACAGAGAACAAACACGACACCATGAATTTGAATCGAAGCTCTTTCTATTAATTCAAATCTCTGTACATGGGTTTTTTCAACTACAACCCTCTGCTCTCTTCTCTATGCTCAATCTTCACAATCATATTACAACTATACAATGAGGGTGTCTATATCCCATTCTCCCTCTTGCGCTCTAAAACTATCAAATCTAGAATTAAATTCTATCTACCTACATTCATTACACATAAAGGCTCCTATATACTATGGACGAGAGAGGATCGCTCAAGGTCCTTTTACAATAATACAAGCATTCCTCCACTTAATGACTTCATTAATATTTCAAAACATTTTCAAAAAATGTGCTCAGTGCTTTTTCAGCTGTCTCTTATCTCTGCGCTAGCTCGCTGCTGTCTATGCTTGCATGCTCTTGTGATGCTCCTGCATCATTTATGTATGTTAATGGATTATGCTGTTTAATATGCTAACATTGTATATAATTACCACATGCTTGCGTATCTTGGTTGTTGAAGACAAGTTGCAGGTATAAAGCTTTGGGTCGTGTTCTCAACAATGATCTTCTTTGGACGTCCGGATGAGGTAAGATTCTAGCCTTCTCTTGTTAGAATTTCATTTATATAGCATACTTGAGATTAGAGTTGATTTCGGGTGTCGTTCCATCTGTTGTGGTTTACCACTAGCCATAGAGAGAGATTTTCCTCATAACAACTAATCGACCTCATAAATTTGCAATATTTTCACTGAATCACAAGAGACAAGTATTGGGAGAGAAGATCTTGAAGTCTTGTCATCAAATATAACATATCATCAATAGATCACTTATTTATTATTCAAATCATATAATCAATAGGATTTATACTCTTCAAAGTAACCAACCATGATGCAATACTAACACTTGGGGTCCAACTTATTCCACTTCTCATCCAAAATATGAGCCAAATCCATGCATCCAAAGGTTTTGAGGTGTTCAACCAAAGGTTTCCTTCCACTCCATTTTTGAACAGGAGTGAGATCCCACATTTCTCAATAGGAGTGATATCCCACATTTCTCTAGTTTGAACCCTATTCAAAGGATAGTTTGAGTAGGAAAAATTATTTTCCCAAAACCTAGTCAATATTCCTTTTTATTAAAGCAAACATCTACCCATATCAATAAGGGTTTTTTATTCCTCTTAGCAACACCATGTTTCATAGGTCTGTAAGGTATTTTTATTTTTCATTAGATACCATTCCAAGATAAGTATCCTTCAAAGGCATTACACATGTATTATCCTCCATTATTAGACCTTAAACATTTCACAAGTTGACCAAGTCATTTTTCAAATAATGCCTTAAACTCCTTGAATTTCTCAAAACCATATCCTTGTTCTTCAATAAATAAATCCAAGTAAACATAGAAAAAATCATCAATGATGGTTAGAACATACCTTTCACCTACTAGAGAAGGATGGTTCGTTGTACAAATTCACTATTCATAAGCTCCAGTTGTGTCTTTGCCTCCAAGACTTCCCTCTTTCAAAGTTTTCTTGGTGATGCTTAACAAGAACTTATCCCTCATATACACCTTCTAGAGGAACTATTCTAGGGAGTACATGATCCATATTTAACCTAACCAACAACTTCATACTTCTAAAGTTTAGATGTCCTAGACTTTCATGCCAAATATTGCTTCTATCAGGAGTTTTGGATATAAATGCAAAATGGTCTAGTTTTTGTCTTTGCACCTTTAAAATCATAAAAATTATTCCATCCTTGTGGTCAATAATACCATCAACAACAACTTCAAAATTATTGTGTAATCCTTCATAACAAACTTATCAAGCCAAAGTTCAATTTTTCTTTCCAATCTAGGTAAGTTGTGGCATAGATAAAAAATTTGCACTTAGATTAGGTGCATGGTAATCATTAGTGATCACAACATTTTCAAAATCAACCCTACTACTACAAATAATAGTGAGGTCATAATCATATATGAAAAAAAGATTCTCTTCTTTAGCCTCATTCAAGGAAGAAAAGAGAGAAGCTTCCTTAACCATGTGATGTGAACGACTAAAGAAAACTATCCATTACTTTTGAGAAGTATGACCATGTAATGCTTCAAATAAGCTAACAAAAAATGTATTATTTCCATCACCTTTGTATTATTGAGCACATAGTTGGTCAATTGGTTGACCATCTTCCTTCAAGCCTCTTAATATTCTCCTTAAGCTCACAAATATTATTCCTCCAAACCTTCTCAAAGTATCATATATCTCCATAGTAATAAAAGGGCTTCTTATTCTCAAATTTCATAGTCTATTGTTGAGTGTCACCAACATGATTTATTTTATCATTTTTATCTTCATGATCCTTATCATGATCTCCACCATGGCCTCTTTCTTGATTTCCAACTCGATCTATTTATCTTTAGTTATATCAACCTTTTCCCTTAATGAAATGTGCATGTTGCTTATTATTAATATTTCCTTCAAACAATTTTCAATGTGTCTTAATCAACAAGGAGAAAAAGGACAAAAGGGTATAATCCTTGCCATCTTATTTTCTTGAAGCCCAATTTCCCCAAAATGTGGAGCAAAAACATCATACAATGTTTTCAGATTCATCAAGATAAGTTTTCCTTTCCTCTTCGAGAAGTCCTTTCCAAATTTACCCAACTTCAACTGCAGCTCCTTTACATGAGCCAGATAGTCCTCAATTTCATGGAAAGAGAATGATTCAAGAGAGATCAACTCTTTCTCAAGTGTCATAACCTAACTTTCATTGACCTTGTCGAAAAAATTATTCATCTTCTTTTGAACTTCATTCGAGCAGTGGATTCCACTGGTATGGAACCAAATATCCCTTGCAATGTAGTCACTTTAACACCTACAACTTCATCCTTCTTCTCACTGACCATGAACTTATCATTAAGTTCAAATTTATGATTGGGAACAGTAATCTTTGTGAACAAAGTATCCATGTCTTGTTGTAACTTCCCCAAGCCCAACATGAGCCACGCCACACAACAATTCTCTTATATTTTACCACAATGTAACGTTCCTCATTAGCAACAAACTTGAAAATTAGATCTGATACCATGATGTAATGTCCCCAACCCCAAGCTAAGCCACGCCACACAAAACTTTATTTTTCCTTCGATACCATTAATTAACTACATGTTGTAACACACCCAACCCCCTAAGTAGATTTTAAGAGAATGGGGTATTAAAATTTCATTCCCCTTAACCAACTCAAAACTTCCTTTCAATGGAACCATCATCTTCTGCTCATCTAGATCTTTCCAATGACTATAATTTTTCTCAAAACTGAGCTCTGGATCGAAAGTTATGGCTTCTCAAATTTATGGCCACCTCACTACCACATGTCATCCACATGGCACCCTATCATAGGTGTCCTCCTACATGGCACTAATGTGGATTTCTTGGTAAACGCACCATGCTTCATGGTGCAGACGTGGAACTTGCCCCGTTCCACCTCGGCCAATGCTTATCGGATTCCTTCTGTCACCTTTTGTCGCTATCATGATCCTCCCATTGTTCGTGCTCCCACGATAGGTTATCCAATGCACTCCAATGATTGAGTCCGACAACTCCCTCCTCCGACAGATCAGACAGTTCCAGGGACATGACGATGGCCAACTATGATTTCATCAGAGCTAGTTGGTTATGCCACATCCTCTTGACATGCGACACCATCTCTATGTAACACATGGAGTTATCGCCACTTTACATGTGGCACTCATATTTCCCACAAAAATTCACCTATGGGTGCCAAATCACTATGCCACATGGAAAATTCTATGCTCAACACATGGAACCACCTGCATTATAACACATGGAACCATCCACGTCATCCCCTTAGGCCTTCAACTAGAATAATTGACTGTCCAGATCATTTGCAGATCCCTCAAACCTTGGCAGATCAATGTTCTAGATTTCATCTTGGAGCCTCCCCATTAGAGTATATCTCCATGATATATTATGAAAATTACCCTGCGATGGATGGTCATGATCTCCCCTCAGAGATCCTCTGACCCTGACAGATCAACGATCACAATTGCATCTCATAGATACTTTGATCTCGACCAATCAACAATCACGATTACTTCTCGGGGCTCATCCAAGTATGCTGAATCAATGGTCAGATCTACACTCTCGGAGCCCCTTTGATCTCGAAAAATCGATGGTCCCAATCTCCCCTCGGAGCTCCTCCTGTCCCAATTCATCAATGGTCCAATATTATTCTTATATATCCTCCATCGGAGTGTATCACCGCGATTCACTTCGAAGGATGCCTTCTGAAGGACGGTCGAGAAATCCCTATCTCATGGATCTGACGGTTCAAATTTAATGATGCCTGTCCCAAGGTATGATCAAACAAGGACTCCCCTTGGTCCTTCCTTCAATCACAGACTGACACGTGTTCCTTATGGTCAAGCTAGCAATCCTTTTCACCATGACATGTCACACTGATGTCACCTCTCCTCTTAGTCTCATTCAAATGAGAGCCATGGTGATCTATGATGGATATTAATCGTGGGTTATCCCTCAATGGATGGTCCAAATTGTCCCTCACACATCCCATTTTGGAATTCCTCCACTTCGGTACCTAGGGTTACTCCAACCATGGGACTCTGATAACACTCCCCTTATGATATATGGTCGAGATATTCTCATCATATCGAATCCAATGACCATGATGGTGTTGGGTCATAATGTCCTCAGTCTCTGACCGCTTCCACCACAATGGATCTAATGATCCAAAATATTCCACAGATATCCTCTGGTGGATCAACAGTCCTAGTTGATTTGGAGTACACCCCCCTACATGCACTACCATTTGGTCTGATGGAGGGTCAGGATCTCTCCACTCCACCATATCGACGGTCAAGATCAAATCTCACCCGTGAGCCAATACAAGGCCCATATCCAACCACCGTGCCAAATCAACGGTTACGATCCTGTGAGGCATGTTAGGGTTTTCCCTCTGTCTTAGAAATCCACTCTAGGACTTAGACATTTTCACAAAGTCTTTCTCTAAGTATTTTACAAGACTTACCGAATCATAGGGACCTCGTGCTTGTCTGTAATATCCCTAGGCCGAATCCAATTGTAATGTAATGAAAATGTACTTAAGTTGGTGACTTGTTTGATATTCATTTTTGTATGCACCATCCATGGTATAGTGCACGCATGTATTGCGCAGTAAAATGATGAAGTGTGAACATTCTGGGATACCGCGCCCAACAAATTAAGTGTGTGTGATTGTGAGGCCATGGATCCTTTGTGTATATGTTGTGTTTTATAGGCTGGTGAGCTAGTTATTATAAGCTAGGAGGGTTATGTTTTGAATTAGGCCATGGAGCCTAGATGCTAAAGGCCAGTGCAACTATTTTTGGTATATGCCTCATCAATTAATATATGATACATCGTTGCGTGTAGACTGACCATGATAAAAGAGTATGGGGGACTAAACTCCACTAGTTAGGGAAAGGGGGGATAAAGTCAAGGAAAAGGGGCTAAGCTAGGGATCTTAAGCCAAAAAGGAATATTATATTAATCTTTCTTAAAGTATAAAGTATGAATAATTATTTTATCCTATGTTCTAAAGATGGGGATAAGTGGGCCAAAGTAGCTCCCAACATGACAAGTGTCAAGTTGGGAACATGCATACATATTGTTTAGACTTAGTTCATTTTGGGGGGATTCCTTCCATCATTCATTCAATCATACCATGACCATTCAGACACCCATTCAACGATCCTTCATACCTTCATGTCACTGTACCTGAACCTGTATCCATAACCATACATGTTTGTGTACCTGGTTAGCTGGGGAGTTGGACTGAAGAAGCGGGTTTTAAGGCCCGTGGGATATTGAAGGGGTAGGTTGTCAGGCTCATGAGAAATTTCTCTCTGGGTGAGGGAATTGATGGGAATTGATTTCCTGAAGGTGCTAAACTGTAGCTACAGGGATGTGAGACTTCATGTCTGGCCTGTTCTTGAAGCCCAAAAAGGAAGTGGGGCAGCCGAAGGACTATTGAGCAGAGAAGGGGCACACTTCCTGGGGTGGGACAGGCATGTGGGGAATGAGGGACTGTAGGTTGTTAGTTTGAGTTGGCACCTGTGACAAAGACTTTCATGTTGTCTATGAGCCATTAGACTGGTTACGAAACCATGTACCCAAGTGGATTTTAGTCCCATCTCGGGGGTGACCCACTGCTGAGAGTGATGAGTAGTGTGGTCTAAGGCTGGGAGGTTCGTGGAAGGTCTGCACTCAGTTGATGATATTCCTACCAAGATAAATGTCAATTGTGTGATAAATTTACATGTTGCATTATTATTTACGTGTTTATTTTTATGGGTTTATCATATGTTTGGTTATAACTGCCTTTATATTTATGGGTATTTCTTGTATATGATGCATGTATATGTTTACTGTTATTTCAGTATGAATTCGTGCATTTACAAAATGTATTTTTCTGTTTACGTTTTATATATAAAGTTCTGCAAGAGTTCTGTGTGTATATATTTTAATTGCATGCAGTTCAAAATTTTTATGTGGCATAGCTCAATTGGATGCTGGGTATGTTACAATATGTTAAGCATAGAATGAAATCGTTTTCTAGAGTAGCATGGCCTAGCATGGGTGGCCGAGGATGTTACATTGTCCAAGGCACACTATGGTTTTTCCTAGAAACGTTTTCCCACTTAGATTATACCCGAGACATGGGTTATTTACCTACTCAAATAACTGTACATGTTCATACCCTATTTACCATTCACACATGCTTTTCACAGACATATTCTTGCTGCTACCTCATTACATACAGATACTATCTAAAATCAAAACATGAGACTTCTTGAGAAGATATACATTTTATGCAAATATCATACATCTCCAGAAATACACATCAAGCTCCAAAATCATGATCATACATACCATTCAATCCATACATGTATTCAAGTCAATTCATGGAAAAATACAAGTTACTTATCTACAAATATAAGATTATTTTGACCACTACTAAAGGGTGAGATGCTCTCCACCCAACCATAGGCAAGAATTCACTATGAACTACTACAACTAGCCACCCTCGAGCCAGAGTACGATGCCACGAGAGGATTTCTACAAGATTTTCAAGGAGCATATGCTAATTCCGCCCTTCCTTGTTACCTAAACCAGAAACCTCTTTGTTTCTCCAATGCTCTGGCCTATACCCATTTGTGTGCGTCCCCTCTGTCTATCCCTATGCCCTTATTTTTGTGTCTTCTCCCCCAAGACCTCGCGGGTCATGCCAGAAGTTTCTCGATGGTACTCTTCCCATCCTTGTTAGACAATTGGCTTAGGTTGATGGAAAGTTGGTATGGATTGTTGGTTGTCATTTATTTCAACCATTGGAGATTGATATTGTAGATTGATTTCAACCCTTAATGATTGATGTCAACCCTTGGAGAAAGTCTGGTAGCGAATTCCGGTAGCACAAAGGTTTGGGTAATGGACCCAAGGTTTTTTCATGTATAATGGTATGATTTTTAATATATTTTAAGGTAAGACTATTATATATGGATAGTACATGTAATTCCATTTCTGGTGGTATGTGGAACATCACATAACTCCTCGCGGTTAGAGAGTTATGGCCATGAGAAGTTGGAGAACCCAGGTTTAGGTAGTGGACCTAAGTTTGTTTGATGGATAATGGTATGAGTTTTGATATATTTGCAAGAAACAATATTCTATATGGATAGTACATGTCATTCAATTTCCATTGGTATGTGGAACGTCACATAACTCCTCATGGTTAGAGATTTATGGCCATGTGAAGTTGGAGAACCCTCGTGAGTCATCTAGAAGCCTCAAAAGGTCAAAGTAGTCAAAGTGGTTTAAGAGATTTTAGAAGCTAAATAATAAAGTGAACTGATGAGTGTACTATAATTCAAAGTGAATACAAAATAAATTATTTAAATAATAAATTTAATGGAGAAATTAGAAGTGGGTTAACCCTAAAATAATGAAAGCGGGTTAATATGGTTAAAAGGTAAGCCCTTGAGGAAGCTACATGAAAGTATAAATAAGAGGCAAGGCTCTCTCATTTCAATCACACTTGAGCATATTGAATATCTATAGGTGATTGAGGTAACCAAAGGATATCTAAGCCGAATTTTAGAGGGAAGGTGAAGTAAAGAAGGCCAAAATTCAAGGGAGGATAAATTCTTTTGATGATGCTTTCTAAGGTATGTTATTTATAGGTCATCTCACCATTTTCACAATAACTTTTTTTCTAGAATGATTCAGACCATGAAATTTGGAGGTTGTTGAGAAAACATATCCAAGTATCTTTGGTACAAATTTCATCTTGTGGTTCATTGTATTTTTTGAGTTACACTCCGTGGAAAATAGGGTTTGTGGCTAGTCCTGAAACTAATCTAAAACAAGTGTTTCAGATAAAAACATCATAACTTCTTCATAACAGATCCAAATTCAATAAGACCAAATTTTTTGGTTAGAGTACAGTCTTTAGTATTATGTGTACCATTTTTAGATCCATACAACAAATATTTCGTGTGAGGCACGCTCTACAAGTTCTCTCTCTAGAATAAGACATAATTCAACAAGGTATGCCATTTTTTCTATAACTCCTTTTCTGAGAGGTTCCAAGTAGTGACACCTGGAGAAATTGCATAAAACACCCTGAAGAACATTGTGTACTATTTTCAAATCTTTATTCATTACAGGTACATAGTTATGATTATTGAAAGTTAGGGTTGTTGACTAATCCAAAATTAGTCATGTGAGACTAAAGTAAAGTTTGATAAAATGCTAGTCTTTTGTTGTTAAAGTTAAGGAAGGTTTTCAGGTATGTGATCATATACACCAAGTCTATTATAGAGTTACAAATCATATTTGGATGATGAAATTGATGAGGGATTTTGGTTGAGGTACATGTTGGGTACATGGTTGAGACAAGTAGTTGATGAGTTGGCACATACATGAGGTGTATAGATGATGATGTTGGTACATATTGATGAGTAATAGTTGATGAGTAGTTGATACATGATTGGTACATGGTTTGAGGCACTTGTTAGTAGTATTGTTGACACATGGTTTATGGATGATGTAGCATAATTATATTGGTATATTATTGTAAGCACATATTGATCTTGGTGATGATTATGAGTTGTTGTGTTATGCTTGGTTGATGCACATCTTTGAGGGTTGTCTTGGTGATTGATCTTGGTGATTACATCTGATTTGGTTGATGAGATTGATGAGACAGGTTGTTGTGATACGTTGGTTGGACAGGTTGTTGTGCCATGTTATTTGTATAGGTTTGGTGCATGGTTTAGGTTACTGGTATAGGTTGATTACAGGTTGAGGTACAAGTTGATGCATGGTTCAGGTTATTGGTATAGGTTGTTTGGTGCATGTTGATTGGTATAGGTTTACAACAATATATCTCATAGTGATAGTGTGACAGTAGTTCCATCATTCTTCTTCTACGTCAGGGCGGTTGGACGAGGCAAGGACAAGTGGTTGTAGCCACCTTCTGGTTGTAGCCGAAGAACATAGGGGGTTGTGGCCTCCTTCTGGTTGTATCCAGAGAATTGGAGAGTTGGAGCTTCCCTCAGGTTGTAGCCTGAGAAACTAGGGGGTTGGAGCCTCCTTCCAATTGCAGCTGGAAAACAGAGGATGTTGGTGGTTCCAATGAATGTAATTCTTAAAGACATATAAGAAAAATCATTCCATGGTTTTCTCCTTCTTTGGGTTTCCATGTAAAACACTAGTGTATTGTGTATGTGTGTGATTACTCATTTGTTCATTGTTTATTTACTCTGCAACTATTGGATGATAATTCTACATTGATATAACACTTGCATTTTATGGTGAAAAAGGATTACATGATCTATTATTGATTCACCCCCCTTCTCAGTAATCCAACAATCCTTCATTAATTTTCCAAGGGGACTATTCTGACTACCAACTTGACTGGTGTTGATGGGGCCTAAATCCCCTGACTCAACAGTAGGAACCAAACCTGCCATTGAGGCCCAATTAGACTTTGTAGCGTTTAAGATGGAATGGTTCTTCAGATATTGCAATCCAACCGATTTATCATTGGGATTTATGTTTTCTTGTGAAGGCTCTTCCTTCAGTTAGGACAGTTATTTTTCCATATTTCTCTTGGGTGGGGCTTGTGTGAGAAATGAAATCCAGTATAAACCAACTTGACAAATAACAGGACAAAGTTTTAACTATTGGGAAGAGGTCAAGCTTGGGATAACCTGCTGCTCAAACATGCAGACAGTGATTCTACGCCAAAGGGCCTAGTTTTAATACATTAACCAAATGAGCATCCAACTACTGTCTGAGAGAAAGTAATTAAAAGAAATAAAACACATATGTAGTCAAGATCACGGTAAGAAAAATAATTCATGTACCATAACTTTCACCACATAACAACACAACGATTTACCTTCATCATTAAAGCAAAGAACATCAAAACATTGCACCAGATAACTTGACAACATAATTAATTTCTCGTACTCATTTACTACATCATTCATGGAACAGGAAAGGAAGTAATTCTTTTCCAACTCCAATCACATACATCTGATGAAAATATATAGTCTTTGGTCCAGAACGACTTCTCAATTCATAGCAGTCTCAAAATAATTATCAACAACTAAAAGAAAGAGTTCTTACAAAAACCATCGACCCCTTGTTCATTGCTCGATGTCTCTATTTATAATATAAAGTTTAACTATAATTAATGGCTAAATATGGTTCAAGCCAAACAAAAATCACCACGTGGCATCATCATCCAACAATTTCTTTAATAGTCCAACCTAGATGTCTCTTCAAAAGGGTGACTTCTTTCATATTTAGACCATATGATAAACAAATCTTCACAGGTTTGGGCCCATGGGAACCTGTGTTGTTCCATTGGGGCAACATATATTCCTCTGATATCCATTGCATGCACTTGGTACTTCACAAAACTGGATTTCAGTTGTTGCAACATGGCTCGAGCTCTGATCGGGTGTTCCGCGAATTGTTGCACTTGCCTTGGCTTTGCATCGATGACCTTTGTGCACTCTTCGGCCCATAGTGAGTCTTGCCCGACATGTTTCTTGAACACGTCGCTCAGGTTGACAAACTCATCAGGGGTACCGAACTCAGGAAGGCCGACATCCTTCATCACTTTATTAACTTTACCCCAGTGTTTCTGGCACTTGGCCCATTGCTTTTGTATTTTGTGGTGTGGGTCTTTCGACATCTTATCCCAGTATTTGACATATCTCTTCATACGGTCGAGACTACTTTTGCCTACCAACCAAATGCCATGTCTCCTTTTCTCGACCCTACTGAACTACCTCAATATATTCAAGTCTCTCTACCGCTTGCTGTGCCTTTTCATGCCATCGCGCCATCTCCTTGCACGTTGCGAGCTCCATAAGAGTGTCCTCCTAGAACTCGACTATGTTTGCGGTTAACAGGTGCCTTTCTTTCTTGAACCTGTCGTAAACTTTGTTGAACTCACCTTTCAGATACACAACGATTTACGTAGCGCTCTTGTACTACTCGACCAGATGGAGAACATGTTCGAGCTCCTTCAGGGTGGCGGATAATTCATTTTCATCCCTCTTGGCTCTATCTTGGGTGGCATCGGAGAGGGATTTTTCCACGCCAATCAGTTCGGACGTACGAGCATCTACTATGTTTATTAAGTTCTCCTCGATGGTAACTAGGATGGAGTGATCTAAGGTGATCCTTCTCTTCTTTGCAGTCCTCTAGACGATAGCCTTTCTCTTTTGATCATAGGAGATATCATAGATGTGTGCTACCTCATCTATCGGGTCTGGTATCTTCTGATCACCCCATGTGAGGTTGTTTCCTAGGCTTCTTGTAGTGTATATTTGTTCAAGAGTGGGCTCTTGAACTTCCTCGTTCAGCCTTGTAGATTCGACCTCTACTTGTTGCTCATCGACGATTTGAGTATTGGGTAGAATAGAGGTGTCGGGTATAGACTCATCACTTACTTTCTTGTCAGCCGTAGAACTGTCGACTTCCTTTTGCGGAGGTTCTCCACTCGGGTCTGCATCTATTTCCAGTTCATCGAACTCCCTTGTGTCGAGGGAACCTTCAGCTTCTGTTTCCTTTTGTGAGACCTCCTTGTCATGAACCTCGAGCCCAGGGGAAGAGGTTTTATTGGGACCCGGGGAAGGGGTTTTTTCAAGACCTTATTCCTCTTAGACGTGCACCGGGGTACCGCGAGAGGGCTCTGGGATCTCTTCGTCACTGTATACATGTATAAGTGTGCTCAAGGGATTGGGCGCTTGTGTTTCTATCGACACCCAACCTATCTCTGATTGAGTTGTTCCTCCTTCCGAGGGATTAATCGACGATGTCATAGATTCAGGATTTCCTGACCCATTGGTGCCATCAGGAACTATGGGACCAGGATCGCTTGGGTCTGTCGGGACTCTTTGAACGATAGTTGAAATCCTAGGACTTATGACAAGATATGGGTCATCCTGCATCCGCTTCATTAGTAGCTAAGTTTGCTGGTATAAAAGTGCACCCCTTTCTTGTGCAGTTTGATCTTAGGGGGATCCCTGATTTGTACTGAGGATTCCTGATGATCTGCCACATCCTCAGCGTCTTCTTGGGAATCACTTGTTTCTTTATCCAATTCATATGTTGTTTCCCCTTCAGGGCGTCGGCTAATTTCTTGAACTGCCTGCTCCAAAAATGTCGCATGTTCTTTGTAGTTCATAGCTTTAAAAATTTCATTCTCGAACTGGTCATGGGCATAGGGCCAACAGGATAATACCTGTGACGTTTGCTATAGGACCAATCCGTTGGGATCGTGTTTGCGAAATCAGCTGGTTTGGAACCAAATTTCCAATTGACCTAGGCCAAGTTGTTTAGCATGCACAATGTCTTTGACCATACAGAAGACGATATGAAACCCATACGGTATGAAATATCGCTTCTTCTCTTTTAATAAAGTTGCATTGTATCCTTGCAGGATGGTTTGATAGCAAATTTCCCCTAACACTAGCCGGTCAGGAACATAAATGGGGAATAAGTGGGGTGCACCTGTCGTACCGAAAACCCTGATGCAGGTTTCTCATTCATCTAAATACTAGTGACCAATTTTGGTTATAACCTTCTTTGCCTCATCTGACAATGTAGGGCATTCTTTCCTGAAGAGAAAGAAGTAAATGTGTGCAATAAAATTATCACAGATAACAGCATAGGATTTCTTGTACCTGTTTTCCCACAGGATACTGAAGTATACATGGACTGCGAGCTCCGAAGAGTGCCAATTCAGGTTCATCCTAGCAAAGCATTCCTGGCGTAGATGACGTCCAGTAGATACAAGGCCATGTAGAAGGCGGGGGTATCTCCCTCCTTCAATACCTGAGCCTATCTTATGCAGGTGCTCAATTGTTTGGATATGATAGCACCCCAATTGAAACCCGTGCCTGAAATGGAGACTGTAAAAGCTAGAGGCATCCAAGCCTCTGAAAACCAAGAGCAGTCCTTCTCTCCATGCAATCTGTAGAGAAGAGCCATGAGATATATGTATGGTTCCCTAAGATTGGTTGTTGGATACTAGCCGACAATCCAGTTTATGAACTTTTTGTCTTCCCTCCACCAAGATGCCATGATTTTGCTGGTATCGTGCAATGCATAGAAACTTAGAACAAAATCAATGCTCAAATTTTCTTCAGTCTCATTAAGATTGTAGTACATATGAACCTCTAATGGAAGGAAGGCCCTGACACATTCACCGTTATCATCCTTAATCAAACATTTTTGTGCATCGGCATGATCAATGAGCCACTTCAGGAGCTCAATGCAAGGGAACACCAAAGAATGGCTTGCCACCATGTGCAGATAAGCCCTATGTATATTTGGGAGGATCTTGTCATCGAGCTTCCTTGTATTAGGATCGCTATGTGGAGTATATTCGAGGGGTTCTTCTTTCTTGATTTTCTTTAAGACTTCTTCCCAGTGAGGAAAAGTTGTCTTTAATCCAATACTTGCCTCGGTATCCCCGAAAGCTGGGGGATGGACAAAGGGATCCTTGGTGATCGCCTTAATGATGGACACCGGCTTGGAAGCGAACTCTAATTGTCTTGCAACTGTTGGTGAGGAGCCCTCTCCTACCTCTGATTCTTGCAGCTTTGGCGCCCTTGGCGATTTCTTGGTGGATGGATTCTTCGGAGGCATTGTCCCTGCAATTAAAAAAACCCTTTAAACACGTATACAGAGCAACGCTGGGTGAGAATATATAAAATGGAGCGTAAACCCGTAAGCAGACCCATACTTGTAATGCTTGCTAATATAACTGTTTAATGCTCACTAGACTTTGGACGCTTTCTGCGGATTGTTAGCTCCGCTCTTCTGTCTGTTCTGAATTCCTTGCTACGTAGAATGGGATTATGCACAATGACTCGAAAATAACATAACTCGGGAGATACTATCAGTGATATCAATTAGTTAATATGAGTAATGAATGCAAATTCAAAATAAAACACTATCGGATTTCTGCGAATAAATCCTAATTGCTTGACAGTGGAGGCGCGGATGGATATGCATTGTATCAACGAGTTTAACAGTTACTTTTGATTCATGCACGAGTCAGTAACTAATGTGTGATCCATGAATTAACTGATAACCGTAAATGTAGTGTACCTAACACACACTCAGGGGTTAGCATGTCTCGTCACGTCACGTCACCCGATGAATGGATCGGGGTTCGGTTAGTAACCATGTGTACTCCCTATCCTATTCTTCTGATAAAAACTACCGACGCCGATAATATCGGGGATGGGTGATCGAGAGAAAGTTCAGGTGGGAAGTTTATCGTCGGGTCATTATCTTCATAAAATTTCATCTTTGAAAATGTTTCGGGAGTCGGCGGTCGACGATGTCACTCTTCCTTTTGCACAACACTTACTATTACATCTTTTTGTCGAAACCGAATGGATCGTCCGTCGGCAAAATCCTTCCCAAGGTTTATTCGTAAGAAAGAAACGCTTTCATCAGCCGACACCAATGAGGGTCGGCACTCGGCTACCTTGACTTCCCAAACAATTTTTGCCACCTTAATCTTTCGCCGATGCCGAACTTCTCTTGTGAGTCGGGAAAAATTTTGGGTTGTCGATTCCTTGAGTAGTTGTTAAGTCTCTTTAGAGTTAAGATGATTCTTCATTGTATGTTCAAGTGGAATTTAATTAAAACGTGAAACATATAAGATAAGTGAAGAGTCAATTTCATTCCAAGGAGAAAACAGTTAAAGGTAGAAAGTAGGGTGGTACCCAAAAGGAAATGGTCACAGAACTTTTAGGGTGTGTTGAGTACTCAACAATTGGTAATCAATTTTCAGGGTTGAGGACAGTTCAAGTCAACACTGTTTTAGTTTGACAGGGTACTACCTAGTAGGGTCATTTCAATCAGTAATTTCCTCCCTCTTGCACCATTCCTCTCATGACATCGTAACCTATGAAGGCTATCCCTTCAGCAGTAGTTCAACATTTATCTATTGCATTAAAAATCAACATGCACATTACAAAATTCATCAAAGGTTCATTGTATTTCAATGGTCACATAACAAACCCATTCATAGTTTAGTCATGAAAATACTTATATTTATAGACCGGGGGAAATAGGGGTGTTACAATCCCCTCCTCCTAAAAGGAACACCATCCTCTATGTTCTTTTCATTTTAGCAACACCTATCATGCCTTTATTTTTCTAATGTTTTCAACAACATTTCCCTCTCCTTGATTTAGTCCTTTTCCAGACTCTTTGCATTAGCACATGCCTACAATATTTTCAAACAATAAGCATATAAATCTCAATTTCATGCAAGAACATTTTATTGTCGTTCCTATTTTAAGGGGAAAATTTCACATATCAACATAATACTTATCTGTGAATTTTATGGTTTACATCCATATGGCTATCTCATCAACTTGGATCACTTCTTTCCTTGACATACCCATTGTGTGCATGATCCTAGTTAATAAATAACAAAAAATATATTTAAAGACTCCTCCGAGTCATTTACATGAGCTATCGAAGTTTCCCCTTCCTTGCAATCACTCACCTTTCAGGCTCAGGCTCAAGCATCCCCTTCTCTGCTATATGTTGGGCACTTTAATTGTCTAAATAAATAGATAATTAAGGTATTCAATATAAATTGTCAAACCCATGGAATTTTTTTTATTGTAAGATAATTGTGCACAGTCTATGCTAGATTATGAACACAACACTAATCAAATTGCAGTAAAGTAAATTAACACTAAAAGAAACAGAATTGAAAAGTTGAACACTAACACAAGTTGCTGATACAGCTGGAGTTCTAATCTAATGTTGTTGAATTGAAGTCACACTTGCATAATTGAAATCTAATTTCTAGGAGTGGAATTTGATGAGTGTATAAGAATCCTGGATTATCTAATCTATTCTAATTTTCTATATTACTCTTGCAGACAGAAGGAAGTTTTGTGATAATTGTTGAAAGGAAGTCTACTTAATTGCAGGAAGGGAATCCACACTTCTATTTACTTTTGCTTGTAAAAAAAGATTTAATCTAATGCAAAAAAGGAACTATCTTTCAAAGTAATTCTCCAATAGTATACAACAATTGATCCTAATTCTCATGAGACACACTGATGCACATTTAATAGAAAGGGAATGAACTGTAACAACAAATGTATTCTAGCAATGCATAAGTAGATAAATCACACAACTGTAAATAATCAAAGCAGTTAATCTAAAACTCACAAGAGAGGGGAGTCTGTGAGGAAGGTGGGCCCTTTCCTTCTCACTGAATCCACTCGAAAAGACTATAGTAAGTTAAAGAAACTCAATTCACTTATTTATTAAATCACCAAAATGTTTTGATACAAAATGATTCACTTCACTTCACTATTCCACAACAAATCTCCATCCCTAATGATTACAAAAGATCTGTTATTTAAAGACAGAGTCATTCAGTTGAAACAGACTCAGAACAACCTTGAGAATCAGAGATTGTCAAGCTGTTCATATGATATAAAAGATCTATCATCATTACAAGATCTGGAACTGATCTTGATCACCAGCGTGAGACAAAATGTGTAACAACCCAACTTCCAGTATCGGTGGGCATCGGTTGCAGTAGGTGTAACAACTTCCAGATACTGGCGCACAGCTGTAACAGCTGGTGTAACAACATCAATCTTTCTTCAAGACTTGGTTGTTCTACACATTTTGATCATTAGTTGAACATTCATGGATAAAATATGAGAAATGCTACCAATCAAACATGTTAAGTAAATAAGAATATAAAAGCAAGATCAATGATTCATACCTTGGGAAAAAGGTCTTAGCAAAATGTTATTTTAGGCATTTTTGCATAGGAATGTTAAGGTTTAATGAGCAAAAGATATAGTGAAAAAGGGACATTTATGGGTCCTAACATGCCCCCCAACTAAAGACATTGCATGTCCTCATGAAAACCACATTCAAACCTTACTCTGAATCTCAGTCAGGGAAGTGACTCCTTCAGTGCAAACTGCTAAGACAAATCACTAAGTACCAGTATGGGTGAAAACCTGTGTGTACCCCCAACATCTGTTGTTTCAAAAAATATGTCTGAGTTTCTTTGCATTCAAGAACAAAATCAGTTTGAGTTGCTTGAGTAACAACTTGTAAGTGTAACAGATGTTCTTCTGTAAGAGTTGTTGGTAAACCAACAACTACTCTATTACGTTGAGATCTCCTCTGCCTTACTGGTTTTTGTGGAGAAGTAAGGTCATATTCTGTCTTGATTGAGAGAGTGGTCGGTTCTTCAGCATGACCAGTGACTGGTACTTTCACTACTTTATACCCTTCCTAAAAGTAAATATTACCACATTCATAGCACATGTGCTCTTTATTTTCACTCATAACAGTTGCTGTCTGTGCTAATATATCCAAAGTTGACCCCCCTGAGTTTTGTTGTCGAGCAACCTGCAATTCCTTATTTAGGGAATCCAACTTTGCTTTGAGGTGGTGATCCAGATGGATATCGGTGGCCACCCATTTTTTCCAACTGGCTCAAAATAGTTTTCTGGCAATTTACTATTTTTAGCAGGTTTTAACATCCAGGGCCACTTTGAGGGCCTAAATGAAGGTTTTTTGGGATTGACCCAAATCAATGATAGCTGAAGGCATGAATGAGGCTCCAAAATGAATCTCCTCTACAATACCTTTCCAATGGGCTATCATGCGCCTAAAACAGAGATCATATGCAAAAGTTACGACCCCGGGAAGTTGATGCACTAACTTACCCAAACGGGGCCCACATGAGTTTTGACGCTTCATCTCCTAGGGTTAGGTTTTTGGATGTCTAGGAATTTTGGCATTCCTATTTATTGTAAAAAGGCCTTCAGAGACTCATTGTAACGATCTTCTTGCGAATGCGAGTAGCTATCACATCTCTTCTCAAAGATAAGCTGCCACCATTCTAGCAAGTCTTTCACTCTGTATTTTTACAGTCTCTGTACATTTCTTTCATTAATAGAAATCGTGTATTAATGTATATCTGTGTTTATGGTTGCATATATGATATATTTCTATTATATTATTGAATATCTGCGATATCTCTATGCATTTATTTATTATATCTCCTCTCTCATTTTGTGTTGAAAATAATCTAGATCAGTGGTATCAGAGCAGGCTGTTCTTGATCATTTTTTCAGTGCATGTCCCCGACGAGGTCCGAGTATAGCAAGTTGGGTCTCGAGCTTGTCTCTCTTGAGGAAAATCACTCTCGCACACCCAAGAAACCCTCAATGGTGGAAGAAAAGAAAAACGACGAAGTAGATGATCTTGTCAGCCTGTTGCTTGAGCAAGCTCTCACGCGACAGAGGGACGAAATGATGGAGAATTTTTCCCACATCCTTCAATGCCTGCCGATAGCAATAGGCACATATTCATCAAGTGACCACTTTGGAGGCACCTCAACTTTCAAGGTACAAGTTAATTTTGATATTCTTGTATTTGAAGGACATATAGATGCAGAAGCCCTAGAGAAATGGTTAAATCTACTAGAAGGTTATTTCTCTGTTCATAAATTTTTCGACAAAGAAAAGATCACCTTCGCACTCCTTAAAGATATCCCCCATGTCAAACATTGGTGGGAAACTTATTGGGTGTAGAGTTCCACAGAGGAGTTTGAAATATATGTGGCCGATCTCACTTGGGATTTTTTTGTGGATGCGGTAAAGGAACAATATTGCCCTATTGGCAACTATGAGAACCAGTACATGAGATGGACCACACTACGACAAGAGAGGGGACAAGTAGTTTTGGAGTTCACCAATACCTTCCATACCTTACGCACCAAGCTGGGTATCAAAGACTCTGAATGACATTTGGTTCTGAAATATTGTGGGGCTCTACACAGATACATCCAAACTGAAATGGATTTTTTGGACATCTCATCACTCGGGGCTGCCTAACGATATGTTGTTAAAATCAAGTAGAAATTCAAGCACCAAAACAAATGGGAGTTCGGGTCTGCAAATCCGCAACAACCAAATTATGACAAAGACACCACTAACAAATAGTCTCCTGAAAACCAGTCCAAGACACATGAAAAGAAGGGTCAGGGGAAGACAAAGAAGGACACCGGAAAATGGTGCGATTTCCACAAAATCCCCTGGCACAACACCGATGAATGTCGCTCAAAACAGTCATTGGTGTCTGAGATCAAAGACAAGGAGCCGAACCCTGATTCATAATCTGATTATGAAAATGCTGGTAAAGGACAGATCATTGACGTAGACTCCACTGCTATTGTCACGACCGCAACAATTCAACTAGAAGAACCAACAGATCCTGTAGAGGGGGGGCACCTTTTTCATTCACAAATGTCAGTGAAGGGGACCCCGTTGCATTTTATTGTTGATAGCGGAAGCTAGAAGAACCTCATCTCAGCAGAGGTTGTCAAACAGTTGGGATTGTCAACAACACCACACCCATATCCATACAACATCGGGTGGCTTCGCCAAGGACAAGATCTTCATGTTAGCTAGCAGTGTCGATTGTCATACGACATCCAACCCTTCAAGGATGAGGTATTATGTGATGTTTCCCCACCGGATCAGCCACACAACGTCCCTCCCACAAATATCTCAATCCAGATACATACAAACTCGACCAATGCTGGTGCACTGTCTCTTTGCGCCTCCTTGCTAGTTTATATTAATTGACGCTTGATATCGGTTCTTCAAGCCACCCAAAGTCTTCTTGTAGATGATGACAAGAAAAATACTTCCACTTACCCAAAATATCAATCCAGTAGCATGTTTATCCTTCCCATAGCATGTACAATGCCCAATATTTATGAGCAGGCCTATAGATAGTGATCTAGGGTCTTCAAGCTAACTTGTTCCACTGGTATTAACACTAAAACTCAAAGTAGAGACGTGTTTCCTACATATTATTCAGATCTTTAATGATGCATTGGACACCCAAGAGAGTATAGGCCTCCTTTTCCAACAACATTAACTCCAACTAAATTAACGATCTGATACCATTGAAATGTTACGGCTAAACTTTTTTTTTTTTGTTTTTTGTATTTTTCCTTGGCTTATGGTATAGGCGATTTGTCAAATTGTTTGCATTTAAAATCACTCTATTCACAGTTTACACAAACTATCATCTCTGCTATAGGATTACAAGGGACAAAAATAAGACCCAGCTGAACTTATTGCATTAATATTTGGATAATCAACAATACAGAGGAAATCTGAGCAACAATACATAAATACCAATTAATGAACCTGGTATATATATTCTGTGTATGTTGTTTATGCAAGAGTACTCTAGATGAGCGTGCATGTAGGTGACTTTGGTATGCAACAACTTTCAGCCAAAGATATCAATTTTGTAGAAGATGATATTGGTCACTAAAATCATGAACAACAATGACCAAAACAAGAGAAAAGGAACTGTATTGATAGCCTCTGATATTGATCCCCCCCAACACATTAAACTCATCCACAGGAAGGTAAAACTCGACCCCAAAGATGAGGCGGATCGACTAGCAATAAGATATTGCCTTCCACAATTCCAAATCCACCCAGAATTGAAGACTCGACCTCTATAGAATTCAACTCGACCCCAACAATGATAGACTCAACCAACAATGAGTTTTGCTGCCCAGATTCAGGATTATGTGCCTAGATTGGCATAGAATTCACTTAGCTGCAATATTTCTTCAACAAATGCACCCAACATAAAAACAAGTGCGCCCAACCATTCAAAGAAAGTGTCTAGTAGTGGGAACTCGACCCCCCATGCAAGAAATCGACCTCTATCAGCTTAGCTCGACCCAACAAGACGGTAACTCGTCCAACAAGATAAATTTTCCCTTCCAAGGGAGTAAACTCGTCCCAAAATGAGGGAAACCCAACCACTAAGAAATAACTCAACCACAAACATATATCTCAGCCACAAAACAAAGAACTTTGTCTTCACCAAATGATAATCATTTCAGCAACTAAGAGGCACTACCAAGGACATGAAACTCGCCTTTTCTATATACATGGGTTCCTCTAATCTCCCTTTTTTCAGACTTCCAATCTCAGATTCTTCTTACTGCAATGAATAACCAACAAGGGAAGAACTCGCTACCACAGTGAAACTCACCCCATATAATGAAGGAATCGACCCAGCATTAAACTTGGTGAAAATAGTTTCTAATGCTCACACTGATAAATGTATGGAAACTTAACAGAGATAAATTTATTTAATTATCAACAAATAACTGGAAGACAATATCAGGGATAACTCACATATTTTGTTTGATACATTCCAATGAAGAGTTGTTGGTTTGGTGGAAGGAAACAATACCCAAAAATCACCCCTCAAGGAACCCAAACTCTGTTGACTCATAGAGATATTGTGCTCAATCTCTAATGATGGATCTATTATGAATATCTCTGCCCCAGTGTGAAGGTATGGCCTCTTATTCAATGAGTAGCGCCCTACATATACATAGACTCCGACTTGTTAACAAAATTTGTTGTAAGAAGGGTAACTCGGCCTCTCAATTACGGAAGTGCGCCTAAGATAATGAAACTATCCAACAAAGACAAACCCACGATTTCTACTGAATAAATCGGTCCTCACACTCAGAACTTCAGTCTTTTAAGGAAGAACTTGACCCAAATGAGTTATAGACCCAACATACACAAAACTCGACTTCCTCAAACAAGTTGACTCCCTTTTGTAAACCCAAACTCAGCTAACATCGTGAATCTCAGCCACCACTTTTGAAACTCAATCACAACTAAAGGAAATCACAACCATGAAAGAGATCTCAACTATTAATGAAGCACGGGGAAGAAATTTGAATGATTTTTGTTATTCAGAAATAACCTTGATGATAGCCCTTTGGTAGCCTCCTCAAATGTCGAAGATCATACTTTGATACCAATGTAAGATCCCGCTTATAAGAAAACTAGGGTTTTAATTTGTAAATAAAATTAGGGCATTAAATTTTCTACAAACCCTTGTAATTTTTTCAAACATATCATATACACACCAAAGAACACATAAATGGAAGAGATAACAGGGGCATTTTTTATTACGGGATCATTGAATACAACTTTATAAGAAGAAATGGTTGCTATGGAAGCTGGAATACATCAATAATAACAAACATAACCTGGAACAATGCCTAATCTCTCCAAACATAACACTAGGATGAAACTGGATTGAAGCTCCAATGGAAACCTTGGATGGATTCCCCTCTTTGTTTAACTAGGGTGGATAGTCTCACCACCAAAGCCAAACTCCAATGAAAGGGTTTTTCGAAAACCCTAACAATAACCTTGGCTCACTCAACACTCCACAAGAAAATGATCCAAAATCCAATTTGTCCAAATGACTTGGTCTCCTCTCATTTTTAAGGCTCCGTGGATCTTTTTAGAGAGATCTAACCTAGCCTTCTCAAAGCTTCTAGAAAAGAACTTTATTTAATAAAGTGACCTTATAATGTTATTTTGATTAAGTCACTTAAAATTAAATAATAATTAATTAAATATTAGTTGCCAAATTTAACTTTAGGCAACATAATGAAATAATTAATTAAATATTTAATTTTTCCAAAAAGGGGACATTACACAGTAGGAAAGAGTTGGAGCATCGTACAGTGAGGAAATCAATGAATCCCTTTTCAAGGACTATAGATCTGGTGAAGCGGGGGAATCTCTCTCTGGATGAGACTACTCGTGGGTAGAGCTCATATATTTCGACAAGTCATTTGAATTGCATTTGGCACATCATCCATCATCATTGGTTTCCCAGCTCTCGCAAAAATGGATTTCTTGGGATTTCCTGCTTTAGGGATTTTTCGTGTGTCTCAGAGTAAGCAATCGGTCTACTTGTTTGACACGTAGAACCAAGGGGTATAATCTGGAGATACACAACTCGACCAAGCAGATCCACTTTGATTACATTAAATCACGACATTTTAGAACTCGCTAGACGAGAAGAAAGGGGGAGGTCCTTTTTATGTTGTTGTTCTTATTTTCGAAAACGTAGAATATTATTGGAGTTAGGTGAGTGGCCGTGCTCACCCACTAGATCATTTTCACTCTATCGTGGAAGCAACACATTTCTCTTCATTTCAAGGGTATTTCTGAATAATCGTCGAGAATAGATGGGGAAGTGTATTATCCACTGCTTTCTACAACGTATGTGAACAATGGAATGGATGGGAACGAGATAAAACCGAACAAAGAGAGGTGGGTGGTATGATACTTCTTGATAACCACATTTCCCCTGAAGGTGAGAAAGGTCGTCGAGCACTAGCAATTCTGTGGTTTGGTTTTGTGTTATTCCCTATAATAGAAAATAATATGGTTGAGCTTCGCTCCACTGCTTGCGTTGGGGAAAAGGAATAAGGTTTATTGGGAGTTGCGAATGCCTGATTTCTTTCATTCGAGTTGTTCCCCTGCCCCTCTTGCTCGGGTTGACAATATCTATCTGATATAATTGATTATACCATTCCCTTTTTTGGCCAGATCTGCTCCAAGACAACAAGTGGGATGAATATTTGAACTAACTACGCTCCCAGAAGATAATAAGACCTATGTATGTTGGTTGGACAGTTTTCTGCAGATGGACCAGGACATCTTCTGATTCAAACCTGGCCTATCTAGAAGATTTCAAAAGACAATAAACTCACTAGATGCACATACTAGATTCCTCAGGTAAGAAAGAATGAGAAAAAATCCTCCCTCTTTGGTTACATAAAAAAATTAATGTATACGACACATTCTATTATAGCAGGGAAAGAGCAACCAAGGGTGCCTGAGGAAATCAGAACATACTTACAGGTAACTGCACAACATAAAGGTGATTGGTTTTTGGGATAATATTTGACAGTAATTAGGTTATATGGATCAAACATATCCCCCTACAGACTCCCCAAACTCCTCACCCCTAGAATTTTCATATTGGAGTTTATTAGGCAAGGACATTGCTGCATGTAGATCTGAAGCACTTTAGAAAATCTAATAAGAAGGGACGTATATCCTATCCCATTACAATGGGAGGGTACGTTTTCTTGAGTACCAGAGGTGGGAACGAAGATGAAAATATCCTAGAGGAGATGAAGTTCCCCTTGTACAAACTGTGGAGGTATGATCCCCACTTTTCCATAGTTGATATTAAGAAGAGCAAAAGGGGAGAGCCAACTGATCATGAAAGTAGACCCTTTGAGGAAGGATTGGCTAATAAAGAATCTTGGCTGGAAGTAAAATCCATTATGGACATGAAATCAGATCCAAGCAAGGAAATGGCAGAAGCCTTTCCTCCCCCACAGCCTAAGCAACCAATAGTACCACTATATTTCTCTTTCTTCAGATCGTAAGCTGCAGTCATCACTCCAAAAGATATGAAATTCATGCCTCCTCCATAATTGAAGCTTGGAATATTTTCATTGGGAAGGGATTTTACTAGCAACTCCCTTTCCAACCCAACCCCAACAGATTCATGCTCAGTGTGTTCCTGGCTGACCCGAGTGTGTGTGGTTTGCAAGGTCTGGTTCCGGTCTTTCCCCAACCTGGAATTTCCCCAATATAGGATATTGGGATTTATAAAATCCTCCTCCATCAGTAAACCCCGCTTGCTTTCCTCCATATTGTCATAAATAATTTTATGACTGTCCCACCCCAATTGCAGGATTTCAGGGTTCTTTCCTTTCTTTTCAAGCACTAGTGACTGGTCGATATTTTCCCATAATTTATTGGTTAGGTAGGGTAATTTCCTTTCTTTTCAAGTGCGGGTGAGATAACCTTTCTTATGGATCTAAATCCACCTCCTCCCTTTAAACCAACCCAAGAGGAAGTCGATCTGACCCATAGGTATAAGAAAGGGTTAGGTAGAAATAAGGGCTATTAGAGGTGGGGCTCTTAGAGGTATAAATCAAGGTTAGATATGATTCAGGTTTAGTTTTATTTCCTCTAGAGATGAACCTATACAATCCAACCTAATTGAGCAGTACTGGTCAACTGAGTGGGTGCTAAAATCCTATCTTCCAGTCATGCTCAAGGATAGATATATCTTGATAAAATTTGTCCTTACTGTATGGGCTTAAATTAAGGGCTTTCCTTCCCCAAACTTACTACATGATATTTGAACCACTTATATAAAAAAGGGATTCTCTGGCCAACCAAAAAATACGTATTATATATATTTTTATGGCTAGTACCTTATCCACCTGGCTTCCCTACCCACATGGGCAAGACCTTCCCACCAAGACCTTCTCCTACTCCCAAAGAACTCAAGGAAAAGCAACCCAATCAAAGAAATAGACATTCTCCATAACCTCTTGTAGGTAAGGAATCATAAAAGGGTAGATGGGGTACCCTTAGTAAAAACAACTTGGATAACAATACTGTGAAACATACAATGTCCTTGTCGAAAAATTTTGCAACTTGACACCTTACTTGGGTTATTACCTTATAATTGGCTTTGCTCAAGGCTTCCCTCAGGTGGTCCTTCATAAAGTTGAGTCTTTTTTTCTTTGGTTGTTCATCTTACCTACCCAGTCTGGTTGATACCCTTCCACATTAGGGTTTTGGATGTTATACATTCCCCGATGACATGCTTCCAAAATAGTACGCCTAACACGTGTCCCTGTTCCATTCTGTGTGGACCTCGACGATTGGCATCTAAGTTTTCTGCACACCACCTTACTATTTTTAGACACGGGACGACTTTTGGATGTGCAACTGCTTGAATGAGGAAATAATTAAAAATATTACTTTCTACCTTTGGTCCACTATGGCACCTGTATTTGTGGAACATATATTTATATGTTATTAGGTTGAAGTTGTAGGTATCCATAATTGGAGCAGTTGGCTCTATAATATGTATCTAAATGGATCTTGAAACTGCATGAAATAGAGCAGACAAGATAAGAAGAAATTTTCACATTAAGGGCACATGACATCTCTCCTTCCATGACCCTTAATTGCAGAGTTTGGTTTGATATTATGGCCTTCAATTTTGTAGTTCAAAGAGTCATCGCGTTTATCTAGGCTGTCATGTTCGGTTGCAAGAATGTGGGCTTAGGGCGATGAAGAAATAACACATTGCGACTTGGGGAATGGTGAAGTAGGGCTTGGATGCGATGGAATAGTGGCGATGGATTTTAGATTTGTGGGTGGATCATATGATGATTTTCTATTCATGGGGGTTAGGAACTGTGAATTCCATACCTTGGGATCTGAGGGGGTTAGGTATTCTCAGAACTAGGCATATGAAGGGAGGGTATTTTCCTGAGTTGCTGATTTATTTCTCGCGAATTGTATTTTAATAAGTTATGAATAAGAGACATATTTAATGATGATGAACCTTTATTATCTCATTGCTTAGGAATCTCTATATTTATCTAGAACCCCTAAGACGGAATTACATCATTGGTGCTAGTTTACCTTCCCCTCTTTCCCCTTACTTTTATAAAGATTCAATAGACTTATGCTTTTCCTTGTCTTGCCTGCATGACCAACTATTGAGGTCCCAGAGCCTTCTACGACATCCAACCAGGTGTCTATAATATCGTACCAACACCGTGGACTTCTTAGGCATTATTATACCCCTCTGTTATTTTTATTTAGATGCCAATGAGAGATATCTTCTTAGGTACTCCGCTAGTTATTATCCTATCTCATAAAAGGGGCCAGTAAGTAACCCAATCTTGGATGTTACCCGAATAAGTGTGCAAAAAGTTGTGACATGGTGGAGAATTCCTTGAGTAATATGGAGCAGCCCTCAAAGGTGAAT
>ML782963.1:219389-251680 GCA_009831015.1 Picea engelmannii | reverse complement strand
TTCCTGAAGGGTGGGTGTATGTAACAACCCTAATTAAATAGTTGCTTAAGGTTTATCAAGTATAGTTAATTAAATAATTAACTGTCCTAATGTGTATTAGTTAAATAATGATTATTTATTAATAATATTAATTAATTAATTAACTATTGTTTAATATATGTTGATTAATTAATTAATTAATTAATTAACACATTTAATTTTTGGGTAACAAATTAAAGGCTTAATAACTTTTAATTTATTATTAGAAAACTTTACGTATGCAGGGATAAAGCATTGAATGGAGGGATAGGGTATTAAATGGAGGGATAAGGTATTAAATGGAGAGATAAGGTGGGTGGCATTAAAGAAAGGTAGGAGGAGGTGAATGGAAGGGGGATATGAGGGGGCAGAGGCATTTGAGAGAGGGACTTTTGGAAACTTTGGGGAAATGAAGCTTTTCTGAGATTAAGGACTCTGTTTTCTAGTTTGTATTTTTCTAGTTTGGTTTGGAGTTTGGGTGGACTGTTACAGGGGTGCATCGGTTGCTGGGAGTTTTGGGCTCAGGGGCTAGGAATCCTCATGGAATCCTGGAGCTAGGGAGCCAGATAGACTTTGTTCTTAGCTGGCAGGGAGGAAAAATTCAGTTTTGGGCAGAGTTTGGGCAGAGCAGCAGCGAGGACAGACGAAAATTGGAGAAATAGCGTCAGACAGAGGTATGTATTTTCATGATTACGTGTTAGGTGGTTATCATTAAGATGATGAATATGTTGTGTTATGTGGTTGTTATGTAATTTATTTTCATGCTGTTAATGAATTTAATTTTTGCTAAATAAATTATGGTTATATGTTGAAGATTAAATTGTACAAGATAATTTTCTCTATTCTCTATTTTAACTTGTGTTTTATAAGGCTTTGTGGGGAAGAGACCTTACACGTACATTTATGAGAAGCCTCAATTACAATAACAATGATCCAAATGTTGATAGTTAATAGGTCTTTGAAAATTGGACTCTAAACATAATATCATCCCAAAAAATGGAGGGAAGATAATGGACTTTTAGAACTTGAATTTGTTTTCAAGGATTAAAAAGTGTCACTGCACACATATTTTTTTGCATAACTTATGCTTCCACCATTTTGTACTCTCAAAAGGTTTTTCAATGATATATGATATGCATGGATTCTCCCTAGTGTTTTGTTGGCATATTTTACAATATTGAGTACATACACATGGTTTTTTAGTATACTTGTGAGGAGGTTTCATATCAATGATTAAAAATTGTCACCAAGCACCTCTACTTTACATACAATATATGATTTCACCATTTAACACTCTCTGGAATCTTTCCAAAGATATATGACATGCACAAGTTTACCTCCCAGTGATTTGTTGACAATTTTAGTAATTTGGTTTACATAAACATGATTATTTGGAACAGTCATGAAATGACCCAACCCAGACATCGATCCCAAGCACCCAACCTATGTAGGTAATCCCTGCATTGAAATCCATGTATTTAATCCTTATACACAAGTCATAAAACCAACATCACAAGGTGTATCAAGCACACAGATACACATTATGATCCGAATTAAATATAATGCTACATAAGACCTAAGATGACAACCTTTGTCACAATTATGTTAATGTGACACAACTATTACACATATTGATTGAAAATGACACAAATATGATGCAAGGTGACATGTGTCATTGTGAGCTTTGCATTTAGCTATGAAGGACAACACAAAATATGACACAAAATGATGCAAATTTTGATGCATACCAAGAAACCCATGGCAAAGGTAATGCATCTTAGACAATGTGAACAAGGCATCTGTGATGCAAATATATGACAATAAATACCTGTATTGTAGTAGTGGGTTGGAGAAACAAGACTTCAATTGTTTCATAGGAATGGAAAATAATATACAATGGTAGAGGCATTATTGAAAATATTGTAAATGAATAACATCACAATGGTTCAATATTCACCTTGAGATTCGATTGGATGAGATTTGAAACAATATTTCTGGTATTAAAGAAATACAAACATCTCTTGAATTGGACATTAACTTAAATGTTTTGGTATTGAGAACCTACAATATGACATAGAGAAAGAACTGGGGCCAGTTTTTGCACATTAGAATTACAAACTCCAAATCCAAACTCCAATGAAAGGGTTTTTCCAAAACCCTAACGAAAACCTTGGCTCACCGAGCACTCCAATAGAAAATGATCCAAAATCCAACCTGCCCAAATGACTTGCTCTCCTCTCCTTTTTAAGGCTCCATGGATCTTTCTAGAGAGATATAGCCCAACCTTCTCAAATCTTCTAGAAGAGCACTTTATTTAATAAAGTGAATTAATAAGGATATTTTGATTAAGTCACTTAAAATTAAATAATAATTAATTAAATATTAGTTTCCAAATTTAACTTTAGGCAACATAATGAAATAATTAATTAAATATTTAATTCTTCCAAAAAGGGGAAATTACAAATCCTCCCACCCCGATATTGCTTGTCCTCAAGCAATGTTAACACAATACGATGCTTTGTCAATTGAGCTTGTCTCAAAGTGATACCTGGGTCCCAAACCTTCCTAGCAAATGTGTATCCTCTGCTCGTACCATGAACCTGCAAGGTGTTATCACAATATCCTTCCTAATTGTTCATGATTAACCAAGCAAACATAATTTGTATACACTCGATCAACTCCTCGAAATACCACTCCTCCAAACAACCAAACCTATGTAAACCAACAATCCCATCAGTGTCGGTTGTCAAGATGTCAACAACTATGATCCCAGGGTCCCATACCAATCTCAAAGTGATGCCACCATGCTGACGTTTCACTACTCTGATCATAATCAACTGATTATCACAATTTGATTGCACTCTCCACTCCTAGAACTCCCTATCATGTACCCTACACAACTAAGGAATCTCAACATCCATCAATTAATGGTTGTCCTTGATCCCAATGATAAAATCAATGAATTTGTCAAGAGGTCTCCCTGGAGGAAACGCTCTGAAGCTCCACTGTACACCACCATTTGTCAACAAGGAGTCATGTTTACTGTTGTACACCATCGTGTCCTCTTGCACTAGCCTGTATCATGTATGTGTTACTCGACCCAACACTCTATTGATGATGAATGAACCTGTATCCCATAATGTGTCCATATAAGTCATGTATCTTTCCACCCAATCCAAGTATGGGTATAACTCCTTGCGGCTTGGTCCACAAGGAATGCACTCATCTATCTCCTTTGCAGTTGTTGGTGCAGGGTCAGACCCAGGGTTCATCTCCAAGAGTGCACCAACAAGCCCTAGCTACTGGCCCTTTCAGAAACACCTGCAAGGCAGGTGCAATCTCACACAAAGCAGCTATGTGGGTGTTGCAGGACATAAATGTCTATAACCAGAAGGAACGTAAAGTAGGTTCAAATTGATTGGCACACAACAATCTAGTATTATTTATCTTCCTAGGATCTACTGCGCAAGATATATCTATCAAATCTAACAGAGTAATGCAATAGTAGTATACCAATAATAAGGAATAGAACACCAATCATACATACAACACAAGATATACATGGTTCACCCTCTCTCTAGGGCTACGTTCACAGAACTGTTCTTTATATTGTATTAAGATGAAGCATACAATTCTTGTCTGCGCTCTTCAGCTAGCAGATCTTCTCTCTTCTCTTCACTATCTTTTCCCTCCCTGCGCACCCAATTGCAGGGTTAATCTTCACACCCAACTGAAGATCTTACAATACATAAGCCTCTCCTACTCAACACTTCTCTCTCACTCAATATTACTCACTCGATCACATAATGACAAAGACAACAAAAATGATCCTAACATCAACAAAAACCCAAACCAGGTCCTCTTGACCTTTATTTATACATTACAATAGATCACCGGCATCCTTAGGCTGAAACCTAAGTGTCAAAACCCTAGATACCAAAACACTAGGTGTCTAAAACCCTAGGTCAACTTGACCATTGTTTTCAGGGATTCACGAGCTTGTCCTTCCTTCCTTCTTACGCGGTGCTCCAAAGCATCCAATGGTGGCTTCTTCCTCTTGTTGAGTTGTCCACGATCCTCCTTTCTTGCCAATCTATCATCCTTGATCTCCTCATCCAATGGATTTCTCTGTGAAAAGGTAAAAGGTCTCTGTGAACTTTCAAACTCAGAGAGTCTGAATGGATCTCCCACAGAATCAGGGATTGAATTGAGGTAAAAAAGAGTAGGCAAAAACAAATGGCCAGCAAAAAACCACAATCAAGTCATATCCCCACTAGAGTCACCAATTTTGTTATAGGATAAATCAGTAAATGTGGACATAAACTAATCTCCCTAGATCCACTCGGATCTAGAACAAAATAGGATAGGACATGACGCTTTCCCTAAGTTACAATCATTGATCTAACTATCAAAGAAGGAATTGATGACTTACCTTTAAGATCGCTTCCTTATATCTTTGTTGTTCCCACTTCACTCCAGTTCTCTTGTGAAACCAGATCTGCAATGACATGAGCCAACTGAAGTGAAAGAAACTACGATAGATTCAATGAAAACTTAAACATGTGATCAAGGAGTCATGTAATAAAATGAGAATGATTTTATGGGAAAGAAACATGCCACTGTATTATATTGAATAAAAGTGGAAGATACAACCGAAATGCCTTGATGTCACAAGTTACCTTTTAGTGGTCCTTTGTTCCAACACAAACATATATTTGTTTCAGAGTTTGCATGAAGGTGGTTTTCAAAAGCTTGATAGATGAATGTAGACCTCAAACATCAACTGAAATAGTATTCTTGACACAATATCCAGCCTATTCTTCCAACAATCCTTTGCTCAAGTTTTCTCAACTGTTCTTAACCTTTTCCATGAGAATCCCATTATTATATAGGAGAATCTGAAGTGGTTAAAGAGATGAGGATGATCCCACAAGATCACAGAAGTCAGTAGAATCGTAACCACACGGATGCCACCTCACATTCCAGAAGATTCCCCTTATAGAAACTTCTTGAACCTCTTTCCTATTTTGGCTTTCAAACGTCGCCACACCCTGCTTATATAGCAGCCCATGGAAATCCCACGGGCCAACTATAGAGCAGCCTGCGGAAATCAGTGATTTCCGCACTGTACTATATGGGCAACCTACAATGTCCTTTCAAAAAATAGGTTTGCAGAGGAGGAAAATAATCACTCTTCCTAGAAAAAAGATGATTATGAGGGCCTGACTACATGCTTGTAAATCCATCATCAAGATGACCAAAATAATGTGTAACAGAATGCCACCCAAAGTATGAGTTCAGAACTAGTGGCGACCGAAATACTTTGTAAAATATGCGTGTGTGTTGGGAACAAAGAACACACCAATCGAGAACCTGCAAACAAAAAAGCATCTGTACAATATGATACCATGTTTGAAATAGGAATTCCCATGTTCAGACGACAAATGATAGAACTCATAAGTGTAAGTCATGGCCACTAACGATACACCGTAGATCCATGTCATTGAAATGTTACATAGCCACCAAGAATACACTGTGGATCTATGTATGAGAAAAATTCATATGCAACCATAACCACAAGACATACAAAGTGGATCTATGTGCCAATACAAATAATCCATATTCCATCGTAGCCTGGACCATAAATGATGAGATCCAGGGTCTTCAACCCGTCGTCTGTAAGTACGAATCTAGCCATGTGATTATAGGTGTTGGAGTCGAACATGGTTAGAAATTGCTTGAGTACCAGTCATTAATGAAAATCGTTGACAAGTGCAAGGGAAATAACCATTAATGTCAATGACTCCCAAAGTACTATAGTACAATCCAACGAACGTGAATAAATGAACTGAAGTCGAACATTCGATGGAATCTTTTGATCAGGGACCAATGATGTGAATCCACTGTCAAGAGCGAAGAGACCTGCCATTAGGGCATGCAGGCTCTAAGGTACTAAATGATTTCTAAGTCTTGTTCTTGGATAATGATTTGAATTCGACAGGAAGAGACTCGTCCCAGGAGGGCCTTGATGTATCCCCCATCAATGACACAAAATAAGTAACAAATTTAGGATAGAGTGAGACATGAATATGATTTGAAATTGACACAGGGAAGGCAGACATGGTAGGAATTGACAACTGCAGATGGCCGACTCAAGAGAGGGATTATTCGGACTTCTCTTGAATAGATGAATGACATGATGATTGTCTTGGAAGCATTGACTCAAAGATGACCCAAGATGTAAACTTGCAAAAAGTCAAACGAGAGACAAATGGATTTCCCAACCCAGATTCAAATGATGAAGGGGGTGTCATGTTCAAGAGCGACTAATACTGTCACTAACACATATATAGAGACACATTTCTTTCACAAATTTTCCCCCACCATTGCTGGCGAGTACCTCTTTATTTTTACACAAGCTTGAGGAGGATAACATATGCTTGTAATATAAGCTCATCCTTTGGATGAGTCCCTCGAAGTATTTTTAATGAACCCTAAGAATGAGTGGTTCGGTCCCATGTGGGTCTTTCGATGTTTGTTTAATGAGTCCAAAGATAGAAAACTAGGGGGTTTTTCATGTTTATAGAGTCTGAAAAACACTTAAAAGAGAACTCTCTCAGTTCCTTTTATGTAAAATAGTTTGACGAGACCGAAAAATTGATAAACTATCGCCCACTGAACGTTTTATTCAAACACTTTTACGAGCATGAACATAACAAGATCTCTCGGCAATCTTTTCATTTTTAAGGAGTGTGAAAATAGCTTAAATGATACTCCATGTGTGTCACTTTTTGTGTTACCAAGACGAGTACAAAAAGACGACAAAAGTATACTCAGTTACGTTCTCATGAATTGTCGAGCACGAGAACGAACAAAGAGTGAACTCGAGGTTTTACTACAAAACCCTAAAAAGCAACGATATGTGTAATGAAGAGAAAACAAATTATGGAACAAAACATCCATACTCCATTAATTAAGACCTTAGTCTCCTTCCTGCAAGGGACAAAACACTCACAATACCATTAAGCTTATGTGTTTCTTAAAAAATGCATTTATATAATATAAAATATTATGAAAAAAGTAAAAAATGTAATAGATAAGAGTAAAAAGCCTTTTTTACCATTTCAATTGCATTTGGTCAAAAACTTGTCTAAAAACCCCTTTTTCACCCCTTACTTTGGCGGTCGATTACGAGGAGCACATGTGATCATTCGGTGAACGGTCTCCGCCAATACGGTAAGTTCTTCATCCTCTTCCTTTTGAATGGATTGAAATTTGTTTTTGGTGGTCAAAATATAGTTTTTTGGGTGTTTTTTGTGCCGGTAGGTGTGCGCTGCAGGTGGCCAATATCGGGCCCTGCGAAAATCAAGGATTTATGCAGGTGCCCAATGGCTCACCTACGGAATTTCTGCACTATAACTGAAGCTCAGTTGCGGTGGCCAAAAATCAAAAAGAAAAAAAAAGTGTTGAACCAAAAAGAATTCCAAAAAGGATTGGATAAGGATGCTAACTATCCTCTTTTACTTCCATGCAGGTGTTTGATTGTAAAAATGTTGGAATGGAGAGAACGTGAGAATGAAGAGGATGAATCTATGGCTTTGAATGATCCAGGAACCATTAATGCTCTTCGATAATGTGGCCTCTTGAAAATTTTCAAAATCCAAGGCATGAGAGCCCAACGGAGACTATTAGAGTACTTGGTCCATATGTGGGACTCAGAACAACAAGTATTTAACATGGGTTTTCATGTCATTTCCTTGGACATTGAGGAAATTTACTTCCTGACGGGGTTATCCTGTCGAGGGGCACGCATGACTTTGACTGGGGGTCGAGGTGGTGGCTTGCCGATGAGTGAGTATATCCGTCGACACTGTGAACCTAATGCCAAAAGGCACAAAGGTAAAGTGGCTACCTAAGGTGTACGTGATTTGACTCTTAGAACCATCCTCTTTACCATTGCACAGATGGTAGGAAGCACGTCACCGGACATGGTGCTCCATAGTTACTTTCAATATGCCATTGAATACCTAGAACTCCAAGTATTCAATTGGTGTGAAGACTTGCTCTGCATTATGAAGATGCAATTCACAAAAAGTGAGAATGGAGACCTAAAGAAGTTTGGGTATGGGTCCATTTTGGTATCTTTCTTCTTAGAAATAGTCCCTCATTTGTGGCTACAGGTAGAGTGGGGAATACCATCCCCACGAGACCCAAGAATGAAACGATGGTGTGACCTTATGGCTCGACACATAGCATGACCTATTATCAAGTACAATGATGCCTTCTTCGATTAGTTAAGGCCCCAAATATTGATGATTGATGATTATGCATATGTTGGCCTGGAATTTCGGGGTGATCCCGACTTGGTTATCCTTGAGGGACTTCAGTGGAGAGATCTATGTAAGAAATATATTTTGTTTGTTTATAATGTTTTGTGGATTTTTGGGATATTAGATTTTTTTTTTTTGTGTGTGTTTTTGATCTAAAGACTAATAAAAAACGTTTGATCATGCAGATGTAGGGCCACATCGACCTTCGGGCACATCTTCGATTTAGAGGTGAGGAGAGGCACATGTGGTGGTAGGGCAAGATGCCGACAATTACGAGGTGATGGAGCAGAACTTAGAGGGCTTGACGGCAGACATCCTCGACATGTCGATCGAGGAGGTCCTGAGGTGTTATCAACACCATACTGTAGGTGTGTTCGGCTCACTTGGTCGGTTACTTCGCAGGGTAGAATGAGCAGTAGTGTGCTACCATGAGAGGCATCCATGATGCTATTTTGTAGGAGCCATAGGCTCTATATTTTGATATTTTGGTCCTTAGATGGAAAACACTTTTTGTAAAACATTTTATCATTATATATACATGAGGCTTCTACCGGCTTACTTTCTTTTATATACAATGTGTAATGTGTGATTGGAATTATAAATGTCTCAAATTTCTGTCTAACACATAATTAGCTAGAGCATCAGTTAATGTATTTAGACATCTAGGAATGTGTTGATATTCAGTATAATCAAAATAGCATTCCAAGAGGGAAATTCGTAAATATACCTGGAACAAAGTAGGACTCCGGATAGTATAGACATTACTTAGCTGTAGCACTACTAGATGCGAATCAAGTTGTACAACGTAGTGACGAATCGCAAGTGAAATAACACTAGTCAATAATTCGATGAGTGCGTTGTACTCTGATATATTATTGGTTGTGCGACAGAGGCAAACACCTTGTAGACAGATAAGTTTGTTTGTGGGTGCATAGATTGCCCAAGCAACAGATTCTAGGTTCTGAGTACTATGACTAGCACCATCGACGAAGCCAATATAGGGTAGCGAAGACACTGACATCTGGAAACCAAGCACAATGTAAGGTAAGAAGTTGGGGGTGGAAACCAAATAACAAAAAACACACAAAAGTAACACACAAGAGTATGGTACTGTAAAAATGCAAGTACTCATGAAGGCGATTTAAGTGTAGTACTTCTTCAAGTAATGTCCATTTATGGGTTCACTCAAAGGAATGCCATCATAATCTACTAACTCGTAAGCTCCCTTCTCTAACACTCGTTTGACGATATATGGACCTCACCACATAGCTTCAAATTTTTCGGCTCCTAATAGATCACGATCTTGTTCATAAAGGAGAACTAGATCTCCCTCAGAGAAAATACATGGTTTGACATGCTTGTCGTATTGGGATTTCACGTGTTTCTTCTAGGTTTCAATAACTAGGGTGGCATCACGATGGGTCTCATCTAATTGCATAAGATACAATAGACGTTCTTCTTCGACAAAGGTGTTTGGGAGAAGTTCGACAGCTAGTTTCAAAGATGGTATTTCACATTCAATCGGGAGAATGGCTTCAATGTCGTAGACTAGTTGAAAAGGGGTAAATCCCGTAGCAGACTTTACGGACGTCTGATAGGCCCATAATGCTGAGAACAACATCGTGTGCCAACTAGTCTTATGGATTCCTATTATCCGACGAAGCATAGTGATAAGGATTTTATCTATGGCTTCAACTTGGTCGTTGGCCTGTGGATAGTAGGGGGTTGAGTTTTCATGACGAAGACCCAACTTGTCGGTAAGTTTAGACATCATAAAGTTTTGAAAATGGCTACCGTGATCGGTAACGATAGCTTGCGAGATCCCGAATCATGTAATAATATCATTAAATATGAAAAGGGCTGCAATTTTCCCAGTATTGTCGAATGTAGGCATCGCCTCGGCCCATTTCGTGAAGTAATCCATGACTATGATAATGTATCCATGCCCCTCGACCGAGTGAGGGTGACATGTCATGAAATCGATACCCCATTTTGCGAAAGGTCCGACGAAAACTACAGGATGTAAGGGAGTAGGATGCGATCTTATTTTATTATTGTAAGTTTGGCAATCATCGCATTTCTGGACTGCGGTAATACAATCTTTGAATAAAGAAGGCCAAAAATACCCAGCTCGTAAGATATTTTGGGCAGTATCATACCCAGACATGTGACCACCACATGCTCCAAAATGGTAGTTATTCAAAGCTTTATTAGCCTCGTCAAAGGTGAGACAACGTCGAAAAACAGAATCAAGCCCGTGGTGATAAAGAGTGTCACCAAGGATGATATATTGACAAGCTTGATATCATATACGACGACGGTCAACGCTAGATAGATCGGGGATAAAATTTTGAGTTTGGAGATATATAATGACATTGGAACTGATTAGAAAAAGAGATTCATCGGGCAAAGAATCTTCTGCTACGTTTTCTTTCTCAGTGCAGAGAAGGTCACACATCAATTTGGCAAACACCAAGGATTTATTAGACTTAGCGCATTCAAACTCTAAGTCAAACTCTTGGAGAATCACTATCCATTTAGAGTATTTACCCTCGAGAAATTGGTGTGTAAGGATGTGCTACATGGGATTGAAATTGGAAATCACGGTGGTTTTATGTAGCAAGATATAGTGACGGAAACATTGGACAAATTGAACAGCTGCCAAGGCCAGTTTTTCAACATGTAAATATTTGGTTTCGGTGGTCGTGAGACTCCGACTCAAATAATAGATGACATGTTCGTCATGTGAATCATCTTCCTGGACTAAAACCATAGCGATGGTAGAGTCTGAATCCGTGAGATAAAGGAAGTAATATCGACTATAATAGGGTGGGAAAAGTAATGGGGTACAGTTTAAAGTCAATTTGAAAGCTTCAAAATCTTTATTGGCAGTGGAATCCCATACAAACGTAGAACCTTTCTTTAGCAGTCAAGTAAATTTGAGTGTTAATTGAGCGTAGTCAGGGATGAAACGATGTAAAAAGTTTTCCTTCCCTTGCAAACTTTGCAACTGGCAAAGTGAAGAAGGAGGAGAGAGATTGAGGATTGCCTTGACCTTCAAAGGATCGACCCTAATCCCTTGGCGTGAAATGATAAAACCTAGAAGTTGGCTAGACTCCTGATAGAAATCACATTTGTGTGGGTTTAAGCGTATATGATAGAACCGACAACGGATAAAAATGGCTCAGAGGTGTGCCGGGTGGTCACTAAGATGCATGGAATGTGCCGGTAAGTCATCTAGATATGGTTGGACAATGTGCTTAATATCATGGAAAGCATAAGACATGGCACATTGAAAAGTCGCACCTGCATTCTTTAAACCGAAGGGTAGTTTTTGGTAGGCAAAGGTGCCCCAAGGAAAAATAAAAGAGGTTTTGTGTTGATCCGCAGGAAAGATGTTGATTTGATTATAACTAGAGAAACCGTCCATTAATGAGAAGATTTCACTTCCGGCGCAATCATTGATGATATGGTCAATGAACGAGGTGGGAAAGTTGTCCTTAGGACAAGCTTGATTAATATCCTTATTTCTTGGTAACCAGAACGAGCTTGGAAACCCAATCAGTTAAAGCCACAGGATAAATAAAGCCAGCTTTAAGAAGTTTTTCGACTTCAAGCTTAATAACAACTTCCTTACGGGGGTGGACCGGAAAAATTCTCTGCCGGATGGGTTTAGCGCCCGGGTATGTCTTAATTTCGTGTACAAAAATATCAGGGTCAATCCCCGACATTTCTTCGTAGCTTCAAGCGAAGATGTCACTAAACTCTTGGAAAAGTGATTTATATGTGATAACTTTGTCAGTGGACCACAAAGCTTCGATGTGGACATTCTCAACAACTTTAGGTTTAATAGATATGTTGAGGGGGATGGTGGGAGAAATATTACTTAAGTTCCCTTCATATGACACGTCGTGTGATGACTTAGGAACAGAAAAAACGATAGCAACGGTCGACGGAGTCAAGATCCGTTGGTAACTCTCGAGGGTGTGTTGTTCGAGGAAGAGGATGGAACGATGATATCCATCATCCTAGGGAGTTTCTTCCATCGACATAATCGACATAATCATCTCATATGTGGGAAGAATAACATGGAACAGGTCAGGAGATGAATCATCGAGAGAGAGGGTAGAAGTGGTTTTCGATTGAATGGCTTGGTAGGCGGATTCAACTGGGCTTAAAGGCATTTGGTCGCCATAGCGAGGATAATCACCAGGTTCAGGTATTATCCACGGGTCGGAGAATGGGTGAGTATTGCAAACGGAGGTGGAAATCTTGTCGATCGAAGAAACCAAAGGAGGGAGAACATCAGGGGGTGGGATTTGGAATGTACCCATCAAAGTAAAATATTTAAGTAGGCCCACACCAACGTTCTCATACCCAGGCGGTGTCTTCATGATAAAAGGTACATTGCTAGTACGGGTGTCGGAGTTGAAAAAGGCTAGTTGGTCGACAGTAATGACCTTTCCCTGATGTGGAAAACGTAAAACCTGGAAAAGGGTAGACACAATGGTGCGCATCGCATCAATACAGTTATGGCCAAGCAAGAGGTTATAATCGAGAGGTGCATCGAAGTCCTCAACTTCAACATTGACCGATTTGCCTTCCAACGTAATAGACAATGAAGGAAGCACACCGTAGGGTTTAAAGCTAGAGCCATTGAAGGCTTTAAAAGTGTTATGTGATTCAGTAAGAGGAGGAGAGCCGATGGCCTTCCAACAGGAAAAAAACATTACACACGTAGAGGCACCCTCATTAATAACAGTCCTACATATGTTCTTGTCAGAGACAACAACTTGTATTTGGAACGCTAGTTGAGGGGGTAGTCTCAGAATGTGATCTTCTAGGTAAAAAATTATCAAATTTGTATCCGTAGGATGAATTCCACCGATAGCCTTTAGCAGTGTCTTTCGTTGAGCAAGGAAACTTTGAAGGACTTCGAGAGCCGACATCGGAGAAGGTGCTTGCACCAGATCTTCTACAATACTATAGTTATGGGCAACATGTGCATGAGGGTTGAAAGTGGACTTTCAAACAACACCCTTTGGGGGAGGGCAAAGAATTGTATCGAGAATTGATCGTTTGAGATGAAGATGACCATTGGGAGGTGAAGTTGAGGGAGGTTTTTGGACTAAAGAAGGTGCTATATCATGAACCTTCTCCTTTGAGGAAGAGTAATATTTGGCTCGAGTGGTATGTGTAACGTCATTCTTTCTAGAATCACCAGTACACATAAGTACATAAGAAGTAGTGGAGGAGAGGGTTGGTCATGGATGACCAACTGGGCCTGCTGTTGAGAAGTGAAAGGTTGAGACAAAACGAAGGGTGTGGGAGGTTTCACGGTCCCTTGCAGGAACTTAGTAACCTCAACCCGTCTTGGACAATATTTTTTATAGTGATCGTCACCACAGATAAGGCAAGGGTATCAGGGTTTGCACTTATCCTTGTCATCAACAGGGTGGGTTTTGGTTTTCTCATATTGTGGGTTATTTTTATCCTCCTTATTCTTACCCTTCCCTTTCTTAGATTTATTCTTTCCGGCAGGGGTAGATTGGACAGAGTTAACCTCAGAGGTTTTGCTAGCGAGATCAGTAGGAGATGGAGCATTTTGAACATTAGAAGTATTAGACTTGCGGTTGGTGGGAGAGGCTTGAGCATTGAAAGTTCCAATCACACCATCAGCCGCATGAGAAGAAATAGAGGTAGTTGAAGTAACAATAGTAGAAGGGCGAGGTGCATCAGGGAGTAAGTCATAAAGAGTACCCATTTGTGAATAAACGAGGTCAAGATACTGAGCACGACTGATAGCCTGTTCTTCAGTGACAACTCCGCCCATGGAAATGTCATGAGAGATCTCATTCATGAATGATTTCATGAACCATTCTGCCAATAATTGATCAGGAAGATCGACTTTGATCAAATGTCGTCTTCATCTCCACTCATGAATGTGATCAAAGATATGAGTGGCATTAGTTTGCTTGAAGGAACTCAAGATCTCGGTTCCTGTTTCGTAATGGATCAATAATTGGTAGTGCATAAGAAAATCCATAGCAAGGGTATTAAAGTCAATGAAGAAACCTCGTGGTAGTTCTATATACCACTTTGCAGCCGAACCCGTGAGAGTTCGCTGGAAGAGTCTTAACTGAATGGAATCATCCATCAAAGAGTTGGATGAACACCAAAGGTGAAAATTCATGACATGGTTGTTTGGATCCTCTCCTGGTTTACAGTCAAATTTTGGAATGTCAGACGGTAACTTGGCTGGTATAACAGGCCAGTGGGGAGAATGTAGGATAGGGTCATTCAAGATTCTAGACAAATTGGGTAGATCCAAAGTGGATAAAAAGGGTAATTGCCTATTCATAGGAGGATACTGGTGACTTTGGGGAGGGAGTCCCGTCGGTAGACCGGTAGGACCGTAAGCAGCCGGTATATGAGGCAAAGGTCCTAACAGATTCAGACATATGTGTGGAGGCATGTAGCCCATAGGGTTGTACTGATTAGGGATGTTCCCTTGGGGAGGGACACTAGATTGAATGTTCAAACCCCAAATGGGATTGGAAGAACCGAGCTATGACTGGACTGAACTAGGGGGTATAAAAGAGCTAACTTGAGGTTGTTTCCCCCCAGAAGATTGGGGATTTCCTTGAAAAAGAAGATTCCAATACTGGGCTAGTGATTCTGGGATGTTCTGTCCATATTGTGGATTATATCCTTCGAGTGGGGGTTGTCCTCTAGGTGAGGATGATGCCCCGATTTTGGTTTGACCTCCAAATTGAGTTTTTCCCCCTGGGTTACATTGCCGCCCAATAGGAATCTGATAACCATAAGTGAATAACAGAGTAGAAAATCCAAAGGTGGTAGAGCCACTAGGTCCGAATCCTCCTATAAAAGGTGGATAAGACCCTCCGGAGAGGAATTGGGATGGTATCGGAATGGAACTGGAAAAAACATTATACCTAGGAGGAGTAAAGAATCCAGAAGCTCTGGATGGAATTGGGGTAGGGATGGGGATAGAAGCATTCAAAGAATTATACCCAAGAGGGAGTGATGGGATTTGTCTAGATGAACGCGGTATACCAATAGGAGGTTGGCTAGCCACCGTGTTCCCTGTGGGGATAATTGTAGTGTTTGGAACCATTGTGGAATGGGCCTATTGGAGAGGGATAGTTGAGCTAGGACCAGCCTCTGAACCAACAAAGAAATAAAAATTCGTACTGTTAAAGTGATATAAAGGTATCGTAAATGTGATAGACGTCTTGGGTGGTTCAGAAACGACAGGTATGCCAGCTTCTGCCTCTGAGCTGGGAGGGTTTCGTCTAGAAGTTGGAGTTCGAGATATGTCAGCGACCCAAAAAGGATCCTCATTCTCAAGACCAGTAAGGATTCCAGTTGGTATTCTAGAAGTGTCAACAACAAGTTCTCTGGACGATTTTAGTCAGAGAATAAGTCTCTCATATCTAGGAGGCAAGCGGAAAGCATCCAAAGAATCATAAACAATTTGGAAACTTTCTAAAGAGTCAGTCCTCTCCGATTGTGAAGGTATGTGGTCCTGGATCTCACTCTATTGAGGAGATTCCTCCAGTGGGTTAGGAGGAAAGGGTTGAGAAGCTTCCGGATCTTCCAGAGGTAGTACTTTCATCCTACGCGAACGACGTGGAGGGTCGATCTTGGCTGAACCGAAAATTCTACGGAAAAAATCTATGGCCAACTATGTAAACAAACACCACCCGCTAGTAGAATCTAGGAATCAAAACCAAGCAGACAAAACCTTCTTATTCCGAATTCACTACTTGGTGATGAAATCTAACGTCGTGAAATCAAGACAAGTAGGGGTTGGGCTAGGGTGGAAAAGTTACGTTGACAACCTGCTTAATGGACTTACACCCTGGTGCAAGCTCCCACACATAATCGTGGGTATACCCTCCAAGGAGCCTGAGTGAGTCTGGCCAACGTCGATTCCAGGTACCGTGAAGAATTCCCCCTTCATAGTCACCTCGTGTAAGATCCTAAGAAGATAGGCAACTAAGGTTACCAAAAACAACAATAATGCCTGGGGGAACAGTCGACAGTCCGATCCACGCGCAAGGGAAGGGTATCTAGCTCGAAATCAACTTGAGAGGCTTCCACTCATCATTGTGGGTATACCTTCAATCGACCCCCATAATACATGCAATCTCTACATCGAGATTAACAAAGCAAGGTGAGTAACTCTGCCAATCTCAATGTGACCTCAGGTTTGACCTTTGTGTGAGAAGGGCTTCCCAGGACAAAATGTTGCAAATGGAATTTGACACTCCCTATCACAAGATGATATTGTGTGTTTTGAGATTTGGAGAGTGTATCTCACTGCCTATTCCAAAGCTCTAGCCTAACTAATGTTGGTGTAAAAGAGCCCTAGAAAAATTGCTAGTTAAGTTTTAGATTTTCGCAATATTATTAAAGGTTGTTGTTATTCAAGAGGGAGACGAGAATGAAACTGATGTTGTGTAAGACCTTGAACCAAAAATATGCAAATAGAAAATGAATTATGCAAATTTTGTTGGATGAATTCTATCTACAATAGGGAGAAGGTGTTTCCGGAATGATGTAAACTACGAAATACACTTCCTTTTCTTCAAACGAACACAATTTCAAACAACCAATAAACAATGAAGTTCCTTAAAGTTCTCTTTGTTTAAATGCAACAAATTTTCTTATGTATGATTATTAAAAAAAATCTATATGATCTCAAACCTTTCCTTTCTAATACCAAACGAAGGGCATAACAAAGAAGGGACAAATAATCCAAGAAAAATGTATACCTTCAACAAGCACCCAAATCAAAACTTTCAATGAAGATAACAGTAAAAAATAATGAGAAAGTGTTTCCCCAAATGCAAATGAAGAAATAACCTCTAAATCATCAAGCAATCCAGAATGCATAATCAATCCAAAACTTCAAATCCAATCGAAGATTTTTAATCGAACAAACACTCAGATACAAGCTCAGAGATTATATCCTTGTTGTCAAAAGTAAAAAAAATGAAAACTGGAAAAAGACTAAGAGAGGTGCTCGATTTCCGAAAACCAATCAACAATGTGTTAAGCATGAGAAAACAATCAAACACTGGTTAAGAAAGTTCCCCCCAGCTGACTAAAGCAAAAGCAGGGCATCAACAGAGGCCAAAACCCCACTCAAAAAATTTCATAGACGTTGTCGCGGGCTAGCAACACATTACAGTGCAGAAATTTAGAGTTTCCACAGGCTAGAAATAGACAGGGTGCAGAAAGTACGCACTGGAGTAAACAACTAGGGTGCAAAAATTGAAGGTTTCCACAGGCTAGGTATAGTGTGCAATGCAGACATGTCTGAAAATTAAGGAATTTTGAGAAAAAAGGTAAAAAGACTCTGTGAACTTTCAAACTTAGAGAGTCTGAATGGATCTCCCACAGACTCAGAGACTGAATTGAGGTAAAAAAGAGTAGGAAAAAACAAATGGCCAAAAAAAAACCACAATCAAGTCGTATCCCCAGTGGAGTCGCCAATTTTGTTATAGGATAAATCAGTAAATGCAGACATAAACTAATCTACCTAGATCCACCTGGATCTAGAACAAAACAGGACATGACACAATGCTTTCCCTAAGTTACAATCATTGATCTAACTAGCAAAGAAGGAATTGATGACTTACCTTTAAGATCGCTTCCTTATATATTTGTTGTTCCTGCTTCACTCCAGGGCTCTTGTGAAACCAAATCTGCAATGACACAAGCCAACCGAAGTGAAAGAAACTATGATAGATTCAATGAAAACTTAAACATGTGATCAAGGATTCATGTAATAAAATGAGAATGATTTTATGGGAAAGAAACATGCCACTGTATTATATTGAATAAAGGTGGAAGACACAATCGAAATGCCTTGATGTCGCAAGTTCCCTTTTAGTGGTCCTTTGTTCCAACACACACATATATTTGTTCCGGAGTTTGCATGAAGGTGATTTTCAAAATCTTGATAGATGAATGTAGACCTCAAACATCAACCGAAATAGTATTCTTCACATAATCTCTAGCCTATTCTTCCAAAAATCCTTTGCTCAAGTTTTCTCAACTATGGTTAACCTATTCCATGAGAATCCCATTATTATATAGGAGAAGATGAAGTGGTTAAAGAGATGAGGATGATCCCACCAGATCAGAGAAGCCAATAGGATTGTAACCACACAGACGCCACCTCACATTCCAGAGGATTCCCCCTCCAGAAACTTCTTGAACCTCTTTCCTCTTTTGGCTTTAAAACATCTACGCACCCTACTTATATAGTAGCCTGTGGAAATCCCGCGGGCCAACTATAGAGTAGCCTGCGGAAATCAATGATTTCCACACTGTACTATATGTGAAACCTGCAACGTCCTTTCAAAAAATAGGTTTGCAGAGGAGGACAATAGTCACTCTTTCCAGGCAAAAGATGATTATCAGGGCTTGACTCAATGCTTGTAAAGCCATCATCAAGGTGACCAAAATAATGTGTAACAAGCACTCCAAATGGTGAGAAGAAGATGCACTTCTTCAGATTCAATGCAATTTGACATTGCCTACATTTATCCAACATTAGCCTTATACATTCAATATGATTTTTCAATAAGCTAAAAACAATGCAATCATCAAAATATGCTTCTAGAAATTTATGCAAAAACTCCTTGAATGCTTCGACCACCACGCTAGAAAACATGGCTGGGGCATTCTTCAATCCAAATGATATCACTGTATACTGGTAGGATCCCCATTCTGTTGCAAATGTGGTCTTGTGGCAATCTTCCTTGGCAATCCGGATCTAATGGTATCCCGAAAATCCATCTGTAAAAGAATATAATTCTTGGCCTCCCACATTATCTAACACTTCGTCAGTGAATGGCATAGGGAAGGGGTCATGCAAATAGGCATCATTCAGCTTCCTGAGATCTACACAGATCCTAATCTCTCATGTCTTCTTGTCCTATACCACCATAGGGCTAATCCACTCTGAGTCTTCCACAGGTTCTATAATCCCTGCTTCTAGCATTCTGTCGAGCTCAATCTTCACTTTCTCCTTATATTTAGGGTTCAGTCTGTCTAGTCTTGCATCTGGTTTCAAAGGGATCCTCATCTCTCCCATAGGCCCTTTAATTCCCTTCATATCAGTGAACTTGGTCGGAAACAAGTCCTGATATTCATGCAGTAATTTTGTAATCTTGTCAATAGTGGCAACATCCCAATAATCTCCAACATTTGCAAGATTCGGTGTCTGTTCTATTCCAATATTGACCTTCTTAATCTTGATTGGTTTTCCAATGAATGGTAACTCAACTCTTGGTCCTTCCACATCTCTTCGACCTTCTGTTTTGGTGATGTTCACCTTTCTTGGATCATTGTCTTCATCAACATTGATTTTGTAACAGCCTTGTAGTTTTTGGAGAGGTGCAGTCCATTCGTCCTCTTGTTTCTCCAAAGGGAGGTTAGATGCCTCCTCAAATACTTTCTATCTTACAATCTGCAATGCTTGATCTACTGAAGGATATTGACTTTCAAATAAGAAGGTGGTTACAAAATTCTGATTCATACCTTCCCAATCTGTAGTGATGGGGTGTAGCTCTGCTTGAAGGTACTAGTTGATAGCTGTCGTGTCCAGTGTCTTAATGAATTTGTGCACCCACTTCTCTTGAGGAATGTTTCTCCAGGATTCCTCACAACTTCGCACATGGTCCTTTCGACAACTTCGACCTGTGTATCAAACTTCACAGCCTTCTACTTGTGCTGATAATCATGTTGTCATCAAGGTACGACATTGTACCCAGTTGTTATAATCCTAAATTTCACCACACATGCTTACCTGACATCAGGCCAACTCATATCCCTTCTTTGCCAAAGCACTATTGAACAACTCTCTGAAAATCCTCTTTTATGAAATCCCATGTGCCCTAACCCATTATTGCACGCATGTACATGCTGGCTAACTCAAAATAGCCCGGGTGTACCTACAAAAGAACTAAAAAAGGAAAGTTGCCAATGGAACAAAAATCTATGGGTGAGTTAACTGAAACTCTAGGCCATGCATGGCCGAGGGTTCATCCAAATACCTAGATCCTTCTAGCCTATAAAATAAGGGGTAGGGGTACCATTTGGAGGAGGAAAAATATAGCAAAGAAACTCTGCCCATTTACGTATTCCCATTGTCCCAACCCTTTAGCCTTTCCTTATGCCAAAGGAGATTCAAAGCAAAGCAGTTGGAGGACAGAAGAAGAGGAGCCCAGGATTAGGTTCAAGGAGTGGTGTCCGGTCTCATTTTTTGTAAGTTGACTCATTCAAAGTAATAAAGAAAATGTTTTTCCCGTCCCAATTCATGAACTTTTTATGGTTTGATTAGTTTATGTTTGGATTTCTAACCGGTTAGTATAAAAGTAGCATGCATGCATAGTTGTTGCTTGTCTTGGATGCAGCTCATCTTTGGAAGGAGTATTGCGAACAAGTAATCAAGCACAACGAAGGATTGACATCAAACACCAGATACGAGGTAGGTTGATCTTTCCATGCATTTACTAAGAAAAGGGGATTTAAATCAAGGGATGAAGGTAGAAAGTAGTTTCTATTCGGTCATTTTCTGCATGCAAAGTCTGAACTCTATTTGCTAGTCCGTAGGGAGATTTTCCCAACAACAAAATTGGCGACCATACTGGGGAAGACTCTCTAGGGTTCCTTGAATTTTATTTAGTTTTTGGGTAGTTTAAACACTAGTTTTTCTTGTCTGTATTTTCTTTTCGTTTCTGTAAGGTCTGAGCTAGTAGGGAGTCTATTTTTCCATACCATCTTTCCTTGACTTTTGCTTGACTATGTTTTTCGAGACCCACAGAGGTACACGCGACCTACACAGGGTTTGCACGCGTGTACCCGCACCCTACCCTCTTACAACCCGTGTGTGAACGCTAGTTGTAGAGGTAGCAGTAGTGTGTAGAGTTCAGAGAACCTCAGAGGCAATCACCCTCTTCCCTGTCAGAATCACACATTCTCGAGGGGTTTTCTGGAATTTTGTCTGAAGTCTTGTTTGCTAGCAGGTCTAACTCAGATTTTTTTTGCCTTATTATTTTTCCTTGCATTATTTGTTTTTATTTTAGAAAGAGTGTCCAAGCCTTCAAGGGATCTTGGTTATCAATATCAGTGGTCTCTTCCTGGTTTGGTCTATTTGTTTTCATTTTTTTCTCATAATTTAGGTATACACGCGGCCTATACAAGGTCAGGCCGCATGTACAAGCCTTCTGTCTCTACTCAGTGCGCGTTCGCATGCGTGTTGTTTGAGTAACAGTCGCATGCCTGTGCAGAATACTTTTTGTTGAGGGTAAGGCAGTCATCCTTTCCCTTGATAGGAATTACTCCTTTCAGGTGTTTGAATCTCTATGTGAATAGTCAGTAGCCTAGGATTAATCTTACCCTTAGTCTGCTTTTTCTCAGTTAAAAAGTTGTCATAATTTTTATTTTTTTTTAAGGTTTTTAGACAAGTGTGAGAGTCATTGTTTTTAAAATTGCTTGTGTGTGATTTTTGACCTGATTCTTTGCGATCTGTGATTTAGGCCAGAATTTATTTTCTTGGTTTTTTGCTTGTCAGTATTTTCCCTTTCTTGCTTTACTAGCATTTAAATAAAAAAAAAACTTTTTTCATTTTCTTATTTGGTTGAAGAGTCTGTTTCTGCATCTTTATCTAGGGAAAAGTCTTGTATTTCATAAGTTTTTGCAGTTCACTTAGATCATAAGTAGCTCATAGTCGAGTCAAATTCATTTGAGTTTGCTGTCCAAAATCTTAGAAAAATTAAAAAAAAATATTTCTTTTTGAAAAGTTGTGAAATTTTGCATTCAGTAAAAGTTTTGTTTCTAGCTTTTTCATTCATTTTTTGCTTTCGTCTTTTTCAAATCATCAGTTTCACCCTCATACCCCTTGATGTAAGACAAAACCATCAAAATCAACGCTAAATTTAAAATCTACTAGACTTTTATGTTTATAGGGTTCACAAACTAGTTCAGGACTAGGGCCTTGGATTAGGTTGGAGAGGAAACTCTTCAAGGCCATTTTTAAATCAAACATTGGAGTCCGAGATAGGGAGTGTCTAAGTCCAGTGTCGTGGAAGTTATCTGGTACCCCCCTCTAACAAAGGGGATACACACGAGGTCCTGTGTGGAAAGGTAGCAAAGATAACCCCTCCAAAGCTGGACCAATCGTAGTGGAGAACACATATAGAGGGCTTGTTTTGGGATTCCATCGTTTGCATTTGCCATGGAGCTTCATGGGTCTCAAATCCATTCGAGGTCCTCAGTCATCTTCCGAAACATTTTCTCTTGATACCCTTGACAGGTTTCGGGCTTGATACCCTGCTCATTGTGGTCTACCCGACTTTCGACTGTACCCGCCTGGTGATTGTTCGCGCGTTGGCAACCTAGTTGCCAATATTGTTAGGGACATACATAGGTGACTGCGGGGTATACCATGGTACCTAGGACAGACATTGGGCCACGCTTTGCAGAGTATACCTGGAGGGTGCTTCTGTGTTCGAGTTGCACTTGCACCGATAAGTTGCTCTAGTGTTTGTTGTTGTAATTGTTCTTCCAATTAATTTAGTGTTTGCTTGTCTTATCGTCTAGGGACTTTTCTTAGTGTGTGTTACTTTTGAACATTTAGAATACCTTAGAGCGTCTTGGATCTTCTCACACAGTGGAGGATCCCGAGCTCTGCTGGTCACGAAGGCTTCCTGGCCTGCCACCGGTTACACTGGAGCCACCCTTGCCACCATTAAGGCGAAAGCTAGACCAACAAGGGTCTTTTGAAGTGACCGAGTTACAAACCATTGTGCCCGAACAAACCCCAGAGGTGTCGCATACAACAATGGAAACAAATGTTGTTACCCCTTCTGGGAATTCTTCAATTCCCACCACAATTGTCACCATAGGAGAGCTGTCATCTTTGAACCCATCATCGTCGGGCCGAGCCACCATGGTCTCGACCGCAAATACTTCGCACAGTGGACCGAACCTATCTTTGGTGGCGACCACAACCCCCTTCACACCTAGTGGGACAGGCCCTCCATTCTCATACGGGATGCCTAGTTCGGGTACAAGTCCTACACTTTCCTACTCCACTTTACAGACTTTGATTCTGGGGGCAGGGAGCTCTAGCGCTCCTCTGCAAGCTCACTTGTGGGGCACTCCTATCCCTTTTAACGCTTTTCCTTACAGAGGAGCTCATATCCCTCCTTCATCCCCTTCACTTGGTGGCTCGCATTAGCAATCTGTTGGGCAACCTACACCCAATAGTTTATTTGGAGTGGGGAGTCAAGGACCACCTTCGCATAGTATGCCGGTAGGTTCGACACCGTTTTCTTGGAACAAAACGTTTGGTAACAACACCTTCTCATCAACCGCTTTCCCGACAAGGGGCAACCCCATTTTTGGACAATCAACTCCTGTGCAGGGTACTATTCCTACACAGGGGGCAAACCTAGCAGGACCTTGGAATTCAGGACAAGGATCCGTTCCCTCATCCAGAATGTCGATTTGGGGTAATTCTTTCCACAATCAATGGAACCTCGGACAAACTACTATGCCTATCCCCACGGGACCGGCATGGGGTAATCCTTCCCAAAGTCCTTCGAATATAATGTATGCCCAACAACCTATGTCCTATTTGGGAAATCAGCCGATGATGTCTCCAAACATGAAAAATCCTTATGCTGGCCAGGGCCATGGTTTCTATTAGAATTCGGGCTAGCAACCAAAATTTTCCTGGCAACTTGGTGCCAGTCAAACTCCAGGTCCCTTTTTCCCAGGTTATTAGCAACAACCTAAACTACCTTTCTTGGCGACTTTACACTTGCCAGATTTGACATGATTGTTGAATGACCCTATCTGTCACGATCCGCATTGGCTTCCTATGCCGATGAAGTTGCCTTCGGACATTCCAAAGTTCGAAGCCAAGCCTAATGAAGATCCAGGAAATCATGTGACCACCTTTCATCTTTGGTTCTCATCTAACTCATTGAAAGATGACTCCATTCAGTTGTGATTGTTTCAACGTACTCTCATTTGGAGTGCTGCAAAATGGTACATCGAGCTCGATCACTCAAGATACTCTTCTTTTGGTGAACTGGCGATGGCTTTCCTTAACTATTTCCAGTTACCTATGAGATACGACGCTGGCACAGAGCTGCTCGCCAATTTTGAATAGACAACAGCAGACCATATATTTGATCACATCCGAGAATGGAGATGCCAAAAGAGTTTAATCAAAGTACCAGTCCCACCAACATTCCTGCTTGAGTGGTTCCTTAAGTCTTTGGTCCCGCAATTATCCAAAGACGTCGCAACATCCAGAGTTTTCTCTAAAGAAGACGCCATCAAGAGGGCTCAATAGTTTGAGATCATCTATTCTCAGTTCGGTTTATTATATAACATCTTGCCAGATGCGCCATGTTCAATACTAGATAAAAATAGACAGAGAGTTGGACTGCATGCCGATGGTATTGTTAGTTCTGCAAAAACCAAGCCCGCTAAGCAATTGACGAAGCAGTTGCAACAATTATCCATACAACACACAATGGCCAGCCAAACCACTTCTTTGGCTGCTCCCCCTACCCAAACCTCGGAAGTACATAGAGTGCAGTCGACTAACCCAAAGGCCACCTAGCAGCCTAAAGGGAAGAAAAAACAACGAAAGAAGGGTAAGGGGGATAAAAAACCCAACGATAATGTTGGCAGGGACAACACTGAAAAATGGAAGGCGAGGTATCCTTGCAACTTGTGCATGGAAGACCACCCAACCCATCTATGTCCTTGACTTGCAGAGGCCCAAAAATTTGTCACGCAGTAACAACAAGCAGTGTTGACTAGTCCCTTTCAACATGGGCAAAATCTAACACAAGTCTCTGCAAGCACGGAAGGGGGCAACCAAGAAACCTGCCTGCCTCCGAACAATCCCTCATCCGCGAATGTATATATGGTTAGGGGTGATGCTTTCATATCAACTAGAGCACACGATTATAGTAAACCAAGCGCTTCTGAGAAGGGTAAAGAAGCTGATCTCCCATCTCTTCCTCTACAGATTGAGAAGATGTTGGGAGAAACAATGACACGCATTCCAAAGGGTGCATTTAAAAAATCTTCTCATAACCCAAATGCAAGGGCCGCCCATAACTACTATGGGTGGAAGATTTATCACAAACCCCTTGTGCGATGTCTGCTTTGTAGGTCCTCCAAAGATTCCATGCTCAGAGGAAAGCCTTGTTAACCGCTTTGGGCTCTACTGAGACTTGTAATCTGGGTACCATCATGTTAGATACAACTGACTTAAAACCTTCTCTACCTTACCATGTAGCATTTTAGATAGTAGTGGCTTATCCCACAAAAACGTTTACATGGAATATCTTCCACATGGTGGTTGACGAGGGCGCCTTGACATGCGTTATGTCGTTAGCATGTTGGAAGGCCATTGGCCAACCCGTCTTGTCTCCATCACCTACTCTCCTCACTACTTTCGACAGTCATTCATTCCGACCACATGGCATCGTTCCTTCTTTCCCCATGCAGCTAGGAGGGAAGACTGTGTGTGTCGAAGTGGAGGTAGTCAATTCTCCCCTCGACTATAACCTCTTGTTAGGACGGAGTTGGACTTATGCTATGCAAACTGTGGTTGCTACATTTTTTTGGGTCTTATTGTTTCCACACGAGGGTCGGATAGTGACCATCGATCAATTGTCTTTCTCCAGACCTAACCCAGCTTTGGGGGCATCCACGGTCCGATGATTGATAATCCTACCCCAGGTGTTGTCAACGTAGGAGTTGGTTTGTGCCCATCCTTGATGGGTACCTTCGATTACCCACCTCCTCAAGGTGATATCAAATTTATATCCAATCACCATAAGGTTGATATTTTTCAAGTTTTGTCGTTCCGCACGACTTACTTCGAGGATCCGTGGATACTTCCTTCCCCATCAGCCACGATGGATGAGACAGGGCACCTAGGCATGTCCATGCCCTTATCTGCCATTGAAGTAGCGTACTCTTTAGTCCAGCAAGCTTTAGCTAACACTGATCCGACTCCTGCACAAGAGTTAGATCCACTTCTAGAGCCTATTTGGGCTCAGGGTTCTCTCGCTAACGTCGATTCATTAGACTTATTCTTGCCTTCTGATGAAGCAATAATCGAAGCAATGACTAGTCTAGAAAAATCTTGGGAAGATCTTCATCACAGATCATATTTTCTCCCAGAGTTACGCCGAATCGAAGCTGGAGAATTCACCGTGACCATGACGGGAGATCAACTGTGTCCTATTAATCTCTTAGCTACACAAGAAATTTATGCTCAGGGAAATATGGAAACTATCACTGAAACTATACCAATCAACATCTCCCGAAACCCTGGCGTCGTGGAGAATGTCTTCGTTGGAGCGGATTTCTCCCCCGAAGAGATTCAAATCTATACAGATCTTTTCAAAGAATTCTGAGACGTTTTTGCCTGGTCTTATGAGGAAATGCCAGGTGTCGATCAAAAAATAGTTGAACATGAAATCACAACGTATCCTGATGCCAAGCCTATTTGATAGAAGCTTCATCCAGTTAATCCTAAGAAAGCGGCAACCATCAAGATTGAGGTTGAGAAATTGCTAAAGGCAGGTTTTATCTATCCTATCCATTTGACCCAATGGGTGTCAAACCCTATGTCGGTTGATAAAAAACAAGTCACGATTCGTGTATTTACCGATTTTCGTGATTTGAATAAGGCATGTCCCAAAGATAATTTTCCAACACCATTCATTGGCCAGATCATTGATGAATGTGTTGGTTGAGAAGCCTTTTCTTTCATGGATGGTTTTTCGGGATACAATCAAATCCAAATCAAATTTGAAGACCAACACAAAACAACATTCATCTGTCCTTGGGGTACACTCGCATATCGTAAGATGCCTTTTGGTCTTAAAAATGTTGGAGCCACATTCCTGCAGGCCATGTCTTTTTCTTTTCATGATCTCAAGCATATAGTTGAGGCCTACCTAGATGATTTAGCATCACGATCTCGCAAGAGAACGGATCATCCCACACACCTTAGACTAATCTTTGAACATTGTCGCTACTTTAGGATTCGCTTGAATCCAAACAAGTGTAGCTTCTACGTAATGTTAGGACGTTTGTTAGGTTTCATCGTATCAACAACAGGGATCATGGTTGATCCTCTCAAGGTGGAGGCAATAATCCAGTTGCCCCCCCCCCACACAATCCTTCAACTTCAGAGTCTACAAGGCAAGGCAAACTTTTTACGACGCTTCATCGCCAACTATGCCGAAATCACCAAGGGCTTTATGCGTTTACTGAAGAAAGACATTCCTTTTTTTTGGGACGAAGCTGCTTAACGCTCTTTCGACGCATTAAAACATGCCCTCACAACTGCACCTCTGCTACGACCACCTAACTATAACAACGATTTCTTATTATATTTGGCTGCCGCAGAGTCAACCATTGGCATGGTGTTAGTTCAAGAAGATGATTTGTTCTCAGAATACGTGATCTATCACCTGAGCCGAGGCCTCGTAGGACTGGAACTCAACTATTCTCATATCAAAAAGCTTGCGTTGGCAGCAGTTCATGTTGTTCAACGGTTCTGTCATTATGTTCTATTTCGCAAGACCACCGTCATTGTTGTCATGAATCCATTCCAGTACATGTTGACACGACAGGTTATAGGCGAAAAAATCAATAGATGGATAGTCATTCCAGGAATTTGACTTAGACTTCGTTTCAACAAAGTCCAAAAAGTCATTGGTGTTTGCAGAACTTATTTCAGAACTTCTGGTTGAGTCAGGTGACGTTGTGCCTAAAGAATCGCCTATCCGGGGAGATATGTTTTTGATTACATCTTCAGATCCTTGGCATGGAGATATACTTATCTATCTCCAGGCTTTGAAGTGCCCCACTTCTGCTTCTCGTGACGAGCGTTGGTGTATATGCCATCAGGCTAAGAATTATCTCATACTCGATGATACGTTGTATCAGAGAGGTGTAGACTGTATCTTACGTCGATGTCTCACACATGAGGAAGCAATCATCGTGCTCAACGATTGCCATACCGGAGCTTGTGGCAGTCATTTGTCTGGGTTGGAAACAACCCAAAAGATTCTACGAGCAGGTTACTTCTGGCCGACACTTATCAAAGATTGTATCAAATCGGTCAAGAAGTGCCATCCGTGCCAAATATTCTCTTGGAAGATGAGGGTACATCCCACTCCTATGTTTCCTATCATCACAGTTGGTCCCTTCACCAAGTGGGGGATTGATTACACTACTTGCAAACCCCCGTCAGCAAGGGGGAACTGCTATATCATCGTAGCTGTCAACTACTTCACTAAGTGGGTCGAAGTTATGCCAACGTTTAAAGATGATGGAGAGTTTGCAGCTCTCTTTTTATTCAACCAGATCATAGAAAGGTTTGGCGTCCCGAGAGAGATTGTTACTGACCATGGCAGTCACTTTCAGAACCAAATGATGACCGAGTTAGCATCAAAGCTTAGGTTACGACAGGAGCATTCATTACCCTACTACCCCCAAGCCAATAGGTAGGTGGAAGCTGTAAACAAAACTCTTAAGACTATTCTACAACGAACTATCAACTTAGCCAAGTCAAATTGGCATTTGATGTTATACTCGACATTATGGGCTTACCGAACATATGTTAAGACTGCAACCCATTTCTCACCTTTTCAACTTGTTGTCGGGCTGGAGTCAGTCTTGCCCATCGAATGTCAGATCCCATCTCTAAAATTGGCAGTACAATTATTGCCAGACACTTCTCCACTTGAGGAACAATAAGTACACCTTGAACAATGTCGTGATGCGGCCCTGGCCAATGAGGCTCACAAACATAAGGTCAAGTGTTAGTATGATAGGTTCGTTTGTCCTCGGATTTTCTCTGAAGGCGACTTTGTCCTGGTTTATGACCAAGATAAGGACCCCCTGGGGGCCGAAAAATTCAAACCCATGTGGTTCGGACCTTTCATCATAAAAGAGGTCTTAAGAAAGGGTGCTTATCGTCTGGTTGATTTTGAAGGGAATGCTTTGGCGGAGCCTAGAAATGGGCTCTACCTCAAGAAGTATTACTGTAGGCAGGTCACTGTGGGTAACATTTTGTAACATATGTATAGTCTTTGTACTATTACTTTTTAGTTTCTCTTAAGTGTTATGGACATGTCATTGATGTTATCTTTCGTCAATATGGTAGATGTCAAGTGATTCCAAGGTGTTCGTTGGGTATGCAGACGGTGCTAGTCGGCACACTCGGAGGCTTACCTCCGCAGCTTGGGTAATCTTTACACCTCAGGGCCAGTTGTTATCTTCCGGAGGTATATGCTTAGGTGACACCACAAATAATGTCGCCGAGTATAGTGCAGTTATTGAGTTGCTTCGTGATGCTTTGTCATTGGGTATCTCTCATCTCCGGGTCTATCTCGACGCTCAACTGGTTGTGTCTCAGCTAAATAGAGTATACCGGGTTCATGATCCAACCTTACACCGACGATTCCTTAGGGTATGTCTCTTAGAATGAAACTTTGATTATATTACATATTTTCATGTTCCTAGGAGATTAAACCAAATTACAGATACTCTAGCTAATCAAATTTTAGATTGGCATCTTGCACACATATGAAAGAACATTGACATAAACATGTAAATACATTTTTGCACACGTGATCCTTAAGACACAAACGATCAAAAAAACCATATATAACATCATAAAATAACCAGAGTACATAGATGGATGCAAGTGCCTCAAAAATGGGACTAATAACGAGTCACAGGACTTATGCCCTCAAAAAATATATACAAGTAGTGCTCATGGCACGTAAAAAGTCTAAATAGGTTCAAGGCCTATGGGCCCTGTTATAATAGTCCACAGCATGGGCTAAATGCCTAAACAATCAGACTCACGTCCGAGGTGCCCCCAGTACATGAGGCTGCATGGATGGCGGCAGGTCCTCTATCTCTGCCATCGGGACTATGCGAGTGACTGCAGTGAAGTTCTGCTCAACTCGTCTAAGGACCCTCTTAGCCTCCCCGGCTGGGAGGTTCCCCGCTACTGTTGGTCCCCCAACAGTAGCTGAGGCTTTTGGCCGAGGACGACGTCTGTTCCGTGCATAATCGGTAGGTCGCATGAGTCCCACATCTGCATGAAACAAACGTATACCCATCAAATACTCTGGCATGCAAAAAAATGATATATATAACAAAAATGACATAAAAATTACATATACAAACAAAAAAAACTACAAAGGTGGAGACTTACCCATCTCCCCTCGCTCCTCACCAGGAGGCACGGGTATCTCAGGATCTCTAGAAAAATTTACCTGCTCATCGCACTAGAGAAATTCACACCATTTTCTCCTCCATTACAGTCAGTTTCCCCCATCCACAGTCACCCCCGCTAACGTTGTTTTTCTTGCAAGTACTGTTGCAGTAATGGCGCCAAAGTCAAAACAAGCAGAAGGAGAGGAGAATCCATTTCTCTCACTTCTTGTTGACCTTGACAGGATCCCACTGGTCGACAAAGATCGCTTAATCGTAAATACAAAGTGCGATTTCGATTTCGCTGACCTCCAGTCGTGGCTCAAGGAAGTTTTCCTGGACCAGAGTGACAAAATTGGACTCTGGGAGTCCAACTTACCCCTATATCTCTTTCCCCAGATTCACCCTTTTCCAGAGTTTGAACTCAAGTACCAAGCCCACTACATTCCTGAGCAAAGAGCCATCGTTTCCTCATCTGGAGAAATTTTGCTCCTCATCACGCCTGAATCCATCGACCAAATGATGCAAATTCCCCGAGATGACTCTGCATCACCTTTCAACCTTGAAATTCTCACTGAATTATACCAGAAAATGACCTTCCCCCAAAGAGCTCAAATATTTGAGCTTTTCCTCCCACCATCTTCTCAATTTCCCTCCAGAAATCCCCCTTATCCTTCTTCCATGTTTTCAACCAAAGGAAACCAAACCATCTCGTCCCTATGCGCCTTGTTGGGATACTATTCAGATCAATGGGTAGATGAACCCATTCTCGGGTTTTTATCCATTTTCTCCACCAATGAGAAGCCCACTACCCAGTTTGACTTCAGCACATTCCCGGCGAACAATATTTAGGAACAATTTGTTAGTTTTGCCACGGAAGGCATGTTCAGGTACTCTTCCATACTGGCGTACTTGTTCGTTTTCTTCCAAGCGGAAAAGTTTGCTTTTTCCATGCAGAAGATGGATGGAGATGGTAGACCCCAGGTAGTGACTGCATGGACCTCCTTGCTCAAGCATAACTCCACAGAGTTCAGTTTCAAGGAGTTCATCAATCAATTCTACCACCCAGTGGTAGGTATGCTTTGTTGGACAACTAAGAGGGGGGTGAATCAGATGTTACTGTGCTTAAACAATTATGCTTCTCTTAAACTCTTTGAAGAAACACCGCGGGACAATCACAATAGTGCAGGGAAGCAAACAGTAGCATATTCAGCATCAGTCACACACATGTGATACACAGAGACAGATATCTCCTAAGGAAACCCATAAAGGGTAAAAAACCTCTTATTCTTTATATGATAAATAATAGTTACATTCTTTACATTATCATACATATGAGCACCAACTCATAATGAGGCTACAACCTCTGTTTTGCAAGCTGCTACTTGTTGAGAGAACCAACTCTCTGTTTTCTCTAGCACCCACTAGAAGGAAGCACCAACTCCCTGGTTTCTCTAGCACCAACTAGAAGGAAGCCCCAACTCCCTGGTTTCTCTAGCACCAACTAGAAGGAAGCACCAACTCCCTGAGTGTTTCCAGCACCAACTGGATGGAAGCACTAACTTCCAATCATACAGGCACCAACCTGTATAACAGAGAACAAGAGTTCTCCCTTGCACC
>ML782963.1:196464-212566 GCA_009831015.1 Picea engelmannii | reverse complement strand
TGTCTTCTGAGGAGTCATCATTGTTTACACATAAACTTTTCTTTTTATCAAATCTCCTGGATTTGTGCTTCTCTTCACCTTCATAGTTCTGATCATGTTTCTTGTGTGGACATTTATTTGCAAAATGACCTATCCTTCCATAGGTAAATCATTTGAAAGGTAGTTTACCTTTGTATTTTCCTGATCCCTTCTTCAGTCTCTTCACAAATTTTTCTTCAATTTCATCGGGCTCAGAATCCTCATTCTTGTCTGCTTTAAATGATGCTTCTCTAGAAGTGGGTTTATCTTTAACTATTCTCATTTCATATGCAATCAATGTTCCTAGAAGTTGATTAAACTACAAGGTTTCTAGATCATTAAGTTCTTCTATAGCAGAGACCTTTGGGTTGAACCTATTTGGGAGAGATCTCAAGATTTTCTGAACTAAAGAAGGTTCCCCAATTGTTTCACCAAGTTCCTTCATTGCATTTACCATTTCTTCTATTCTCAGAAAGTATTTTCCAATAGTTTCATCTTCCTTCATCTTCAGCTGTTCAAACTGTATTTTGTAGGTTTGAAGCTTTGCATCCTTTACCTTCTCATTACCCTCATAACTGTTAATGAGTTTGTCCCACATTTCTTTGGCAGTTTCTAGGTGCATAACTTTTACAAATTCTTCTTCTGCAAGCCCACTCAAGATAGAATTCATAGCCTTAGCGTTGAAGCTAAATTCTAGTTTGTCATCCTTATTAGCTAGCACAAATGGCTTTACATAACCAGTATCTACCACATCCTAGACATCTGCACCTAAAGCCATTATGTAGGTTCTCATTCTAACTTTCCAGAAGGCAAAGTTTGTTCCATTGAACAGAGGGGCCTTATTGGCTGAATTTCCTTCATGGATTGACATGTTTAAGCTCTAGGATCTACCCTTAGATAAAAGGGGTCGGCTCTCATACCAATTTTTGGACAACTGAGAGGGCGGGGGGGGTGTGGGGTGAATCAGTTGTTACTGTGCTTAAACAATTATGATTCTTTTAAACTCTTTGCAAAAAAACTGTGGGACAATCACAATAGTGCAGGGAAGTAAACAATAGCATATTCAGCATCATTCACACACATGTGATACACAGAGACATATATTTCCTGAGGAAACCCATAAAGGGTAAAAAACCTCTTTTTCTTTATATGATAAGTAATAGTTACATTCTTTACATTATCATACATATGAGCACCAACTCATAATGAGGGTACAACCTCTATTTTGCAAGCTGCTACTTGTTGAGAGCACCAACTCTCTTTTTTCTCTAGCACCCACTAGAAGGAAGCACCAACTCCCTGGTTTCTCTAGCACCAACTAGAAGGAAGCACCAACTCCCTGAGTGTTTCTAGCACCAACTGAATGGAAGCACCAACTTCCAATCATACAGGCACCAACCTATATAACAAAGAACAAGAGTTCTCCCTTGCACCACCCTACCACCTTGGTTTCTCTGGCTGCAACCAGATAGAAGCTACAACTCCCTGTGTTCAAGCACCCACTTGAACCTATGAGGCCAACAGTCCTCCCTAGCACCTCCCTTCCACCCTGAAATATAAATCTTTGCTATAGAAACTTATTACAGTGATATGATGTTCAACAATGGCTTACCAGACTCCTCATTGTTCTGCTGCATTTCATTGCTCTGTCTGCCTCATTGCCTTTCTGCACCTATGCGCCATGTCCACTCACTGCACAGTTGCTCTTCTGTGCAATTCAGCTGCTGCACTCTTCTCCTTCTTCACACATGAATCACCTTCACCAACAACAACCACATCAAACTCCAACAGAAATTGCGGCTCCATCTCTTCTTTGTACCGTGTATTTATGGCTTCTGTGCACCTTGTGCATGCAATGTTCGCAATGCCTCTGCATGCTGACTCCGCACCAATATCCTCCACCTCTCAAGTGCTCTGCATGATCATCATCGTGATTCTTCAAATTCTCTAGCAGTTCAACCCCTGTGTCTATCATCACTAGGTGTTATGTCGAGATTCCTTTTTCTCTCTGGCAGTTGAGACTCTTCATCTTCTCTGTGAAAGTCGAGCTCACCTTCTCTGTTTCAGTTACAAGCCTCAATGCCCATCCAGCTATTAATGGCCTCCATGAACATCTTCATCCCTTTTGAAGATTCTCAGAGGCTCTTCACCTTCTCTGTCAATCATCCCCAAGTGTCTTCGAGTCCTCTGGCTGAAACCATCAGTGGTTTCTGGAAGTTATACTATCTCGTGCTACAGCTGCCCTTCGATATTGTTCAAATTCATCTACATTGTTGGATATGCAGTGAGAAAATCTGGACAGCCAGAATCTGTGCTCCCAGATCTACGATCGGGATTGGATTTCGGAGCCCCCCTGCCATTCTATCTTTAAGCGGAGGGGGGGGGTCCAGAATTGGGTGTGCATCTCTCAAGCAACCAGGATTAAAGCACCTAGATCAATGACGCTCAAGCGATTCCAGACCCCCTTTTCCATTCTGCCTTTAATTAAAGGGGGGGGGGGTCCGGAATGGTGGGGTATCGAGGAAGGGCCCCATTCCTGTCGTGTCACCTTTTGTATCGTTCTCCTCCCCACCTGTCGTCTATTCTCCACCTGACCGTGCACCAAGGCTCGTTCCCTTTAGCCCCTCCTTGTCCTCCGACGTCTGTCCATATCCCAATTACTGAAACTCTGATGTGGTGTAAATCTGCTGACGTCACATGTGGATTGACACGTGTTGAATACTACCACGTGTCACTCTGATTCGTGACTTACATGTGCCTGAAATGTTGAATCAGTCTGGCACTTGTCATTACCTGGTTGTGCCATGTGTTCCTAGTTGACATGGTATGCTGACATGAGTCGGATCGATGGTCCAGATCACATCTTGATCTGACGGCTGCGATTAAATTGCAATATCGCATATCGTGATTTTGGGATTCCTGTGGTTATTATTCTTTGACCTCTTCAACTCTTAATCCGTGAAACTCTGAAATGTACTGAGATCAACGGTCCAGATCAGACCTTGATTCAATGGCTACGATTAAATCGCGATTTCATGATTCTTGTTGCATTGTTTCTTTTCCCTCTCCATGTCACGATTCGTGAAACTCCGATATGGAGTTGGATCAATGGTCCAGATCTGAGCTTGATTCAACAACTGCGATTAAGTCGCGATTTCACATATCGCGAAATCAGGATTTCTATGGATGATATTACTTGATATCTCCAACTCTCGATCCCCGAAACTATGACATGGATTGGAATCAACAGTCCAGATTAAACCTTAATTTGACGGCTGAGATTAGATCGCGATTTTAGATATCATGATTTCGAGAGGTTAGGGAACATCGCTCCTTTGACTCTCCAGTCAGTGAACTGACGATCTATCCCCATGTGTCCTGCCTGAAGATGGACGGTCCTCCTTCTTTTGGAATTTTGTGAGCCCTCTACTCCTTGCACTTTAAAGAACGTCCAGGTTCTCCTCGATCCAACGGTGGTCGGACCCTGCACTCGAATCTAACGCCCGAGATCTATCCTCCATATCCACACACTTCTCTTGTCTACATTGAGATCTGACGGTCATTAGGAATTCGGGATGGGATCCAACGATCACCGACGCTTCTCCTCCAAGCTTACACATCCTTCTTACTTGGAAGAATTTCTAAGTGTCAAAGGCCTCGACCTTTGATCCGCCTATGATCCTAAGTACGCTATCTCCCTTGAGATTTAGTCATGAGTTAACCTCATCCCTGGTGCACACCTAGGCACTGCATTCGACTCTGTGCTAATTCCTCCTGAGCTTATGTTTTTCCTATTTTTCCATCGATGCACACTCTGATCCTGCCATCTTCACTGTTGTACTTGCCGTCAATGAAAATCATACACTACCTGTTAAACATTTGCCAACATGCTTAGCGGCAGGGCCGAGCCTAGGATACATGATGAAGTTCAGAGGATCCTGCACCTCTTGGATCACACAAAGAAAGGTGATTGGTATTTATACCAAAATCACACTGAGATCAGATTATATGGGTGCGAGTTGGCACCGCATAAGCTGCCCAAATACCTGTCTGTCAGAATTTTTTCCCTAGAGTACATAAGGCAGATGATAAACTCTGATGACATTCACTTCGTGTCACTAAAGAAAAAGCAGCAGCTCAGAATCAAAGGGTAGATTGGCTCTTTCATTTGCAACAATCGTGGCGCTGTAGAAGAAGCAGAGAGGCTACTGAAGGAAATGAAGTTCTTCATGAGTTTCCTGTGGCATTATTATCCGTGTGGGATTATCTTTGAGATGAGGGTGAAAAACAAGAACATCCCATATGTCCACAAATCTAGGCCTGAAGTTGAGAAATTTGCAAACCAGACAGTATGGGAGCCTAACACTTTGGTCGAAGTAGAACAACAGGATCCCCCGGCCACTGTATCGCAAACAACCACACCACAGGTTCCGAAAGAGAAAAGGCCTAGGCAAGATTTATCTCTGCCTGTCACTCAGGTGTCTTCAGAAGAATTCCAATTTCATACTAAGAGGTCTAAAACCACTTCAACTCCTGACCCGACTGGGGAAAAAGAAGTCCCGTCTACTACAATGACTAAGGTTGATAGGCCACCGATCAGTGCAAGCCTCCAACATATCATAACCTCAGCGTTGCCAAAGAAATCTACAGATTCTCCATCAACCACCCAGCCAGGCAAGGTAGGACCGAAGCTGAGCATCTTTGAAAAATATGACCTGATCAAGAAAAGGAACCAGACCCTGACTAGCAACACTTGCGCCCATTTCTGGAAGCAGATGTCGACTGCACAACATAGGCTGCTATCGGATTTTGACACCGAGAAGGGCATAATGCATATGGAATTCCTCCAAGTGCAGGTGCCATATCCAAAGGTAATCACTGATTACAAAAGGGCCACCTTTGAATTCCAGACTAAGGATGTGCATCCAGCCGATCAGATGGATTTGCACAAGAAAACAGGGGAGATGGTCTTCTATACGCTAGCACATGCTTCCACTACTGCGTCTAAATTGCAAGTGTCCCTGAACAATGTCCAAGCATAGCTGAAGTTGGAGAAGATATCGTCCTTTGCCAAGGACAACAAAATCAAGACTTTGGAGGAATTGGTTCTTAAGATCGGGTATGATCCGTCGAACGTGAAGGAAGCTGAGGAGATGATTAAAAAAAAAAATGCAGACATAGCCTCCTCAAGGAAACAATTGAAACTCCCGTCCACAGAGGATTCACAGGTGAAGGAAATAGTAGATATGGAGGGAGAAAAAGATGAGATGCTCAAATTAATTATGGAGCAGAACGCACAGCTAAAGGAAATGGAAGTTGAGATGGAGAAGCTGGTAAAAGAGAAAGAACAACTGAAGCCAATGGAAGTCATTCCATTGAGTGCAGTTCCACTTTTAGGAGTGAGCACTGCATCAGTAGCAGAAGTCCCATCGACAAATCCACTGACATCTTTGGAAAAGACAGTTGAATTGGCTAAGTCTATGGAAAAGATGAACTTGCAGGAAACATAAATCAACAGGCTCAAAAAGGAGATTGAGAACCTTCAGGAACTCAAATCTTCCTTTAAGATCAGCCCCTCCAAGGAAAAGCAGGTGTCAGACCAGTGCAAGCAAGAGTTACAACAACTCCGGAAGCAAACAATGGCAGGAAAAACTTTGGCCGAGGTTAAAGAAAGTGTATGGACAGACATCACCAAGTCCATGAACGAGATATGGCCGATGATACAGATTATGTTTAAGTAGAATGAATTGGTGCAGAGAAGCAAACAGGCCATTGAGAAGATCAGATCATAATTGGGAGAGATGCCAACACAGGCTAACGAAATCATCAAGTTCCTAAATTCTAAGACTAGGGAAGAACTAGAAGAGATGAAAATTGAAGATAGAACAGACACCATCCTCGAGGTCAAAATATTTTTGACTAAGAGAGGATTAATGCTTCAGCTGGAAGAAAAGGTTCAAGCCATGGACCTCGGGGTACAAATATTTTTTAGTAAGATTGAGGCTCTACAGAAGAAAGGTCTTCTTGGTCTGAAGGCAATAAATGACAAACTGATGACACTCCCAGACTACAAAAAGTGACTGGCTGATGTGGCTAAGAACTGTTCAAAGTTTTCAGGAATTCAGGGCAGCATCACTGGCAAGGCGTTTCTTGATGCGCTACAGTGGGACATCAGTATTCAACATGAAATTTGATACATCTTCATCACCAAACCTACCTTCGCCAAGTACACATAAATGGATGAAGTTTATCGAAGGCTACTCAAAGTCAACGTGCCCAGTCATCTTCGATGGGAAGCACTCTATGATCTGATCGAGTAGTTGATGAGTTGTCCCAGCCCAATCATTTGTCCAGTCAGATGAGGTCGTGCAGAGACCTCACCAATGGTTCACCCAGAAAGCAGCATGCAGTTGTGACACATCATCAAGCAGTTCCTGGATTTATGAAATTTGTTAAGTTAGTTAGGCTAAAAATAGATTTAGCACATCCTGGACATTAATGACATGATTGTTTATAATTTTGAGTTATAAATACTTCATCTTTCGAAGTATTGAGTGTTGTTGATCTTCACACCCTGAAGCTATCAGAGTGTAATATTTTTGAAGAGATCTTCCATTAATACAAAGAGGCACTTTTACAGGATTCTTGCATGTATTCATTGGTGATGTTTTTCTCTTTAAGTTGAATGTTATTCTAGCTTTGTTATCATACTGTTTTATAAATCTAATCTTTATAAGTAACGAACGTTGTAGGATTTATCTCGTATACCCTGTTTCTGACTCAAAAGATTTTAGTGTTTTATCTTCTAGTTTTTCAATAAAGAAATTCTTAACTACTCCTTTGTTGAAATTATCTTTCTCATCTTTTCTGCTATTCCTTATTTATGCTATTGAAGAATCCAGTGATTATATTATCTCGCCTTGTGAAAGGTTTCCTTTGCGTTTCTGGTTTGGATTTCATTTTTTAAGACACAGACCCCATAGCCCAATGGATGTGTAGACTGTCTCAACCAACTCGACAAACACTATGACAACTAAACTGACCTATTTATTTACCTAGTCTAATATTTAAAATTTGAAACATATCTAAATCACACAGAGAGATCCCTCTCTGAAGTTGGAAGGGCTAGATCCCAGCTTCAAAAGCGGTTGGATAAAGTTACCTTTTGTAGATTTCTTCTGTTGTCAACCTCTAGAAAATTTACAGAGTGCTAACATAGTGGCGACTCCACTGGGGAACGAACAGAACTAAAATTTCTAGCTTCATGCTTTCTTTTCCCTAGAAGAAAAGTTTTGTCCTAAAATATTGCAAATTTGAGAGGAAAATAATGTTTAGAGGTTGATTAAAATTTGTACATATTATTTTCAAACTCATAAAACTAAAAAGTGTATATATAAAAATCAAAAAGAAATCTGGTTCCCAAGAAAGTTTATATTCGATCTCATCCAAACCCAGAACCTGCGATAGTAACAGATAACCCAGAACAATTGCTCAGGAAAAAGACCGTAGTTGAAGGCTCAGTAAGTCATACTCCCTTTCATAAGTCCCTTTCCTTTTCCGGGGAGATCGTTACCTTTCAAAACCCTGACTTTGACACCTTTTCCCAACAAAGCCTGGTTAGAACACAATCCGATAGTTTTATGACTGGAATCGTTTTCGACCCAACTGTTTTGCAACCCTGAACCCCTGAAGTTCTATCTCCCACTGCTAAACTGCAAACCACTCCCTCGGTGCTATCCAGTCCCTCCTCATCCTCGTCTTCAGTCGCTACCTCATCGATCATCTAGTTTGTTATCCCACCTCCTCCACCCATCATGGTAGCTAGATATGATCCCTTGGTGTTGGCTGCGCCTCTTCATGCCATGCCCCAAGACTATCAAATGAGACTTCCACAGTTCGATGCAATAGGACCTTTGAACACCCAACAACACGTTGATAAAATGAATGATTATTTTGATCTACACGAAGTAGATGAGGCTGATGTTCAAATGAGATTGTTTTCCCAAAGTTTGACAGGTGACGTTAAAAAATGGTATAAAGGTTTACGTGCTGCCTCAGTCCTTGACCTTACCGCATTCCAAAGGAGTTTCCTAGACAGATGGGAGGTAAAGAAAAACCCTCTCCAAATATTGTCAGAATACAAAAATATCAGAAGAAATCAAGGTGAGACAGTACAAGATTACTGCACTCGTTTCAATAACCTATACAACGCGATCCCAACCGAAATCAAAACTCCAGGGTTTGGCATTGATAAAATTACCTGATGGTTTTGACACTGATATGTCGTACCAACCAAGGGAAAGAAATTCTTGTTAGAAAAATAGGACCGCGGAGCAATAAAATAAAACAAATGCGGAAACAAAACATAGAAGATACACAATACAAGAGAGACACAGATTTACGTGGTTCACCCAGTGTGGGCTACGTCCACCAGAGAAATTGCCAGGTCCTTTCTTTATTATTATCCAGCAAAATGAAGGGATACAACCTACAACAAAACCCGCTGTAACTTCCTCTTCTTTCTCTCACAGTATCCTCTCTCAGAATACAATCTTCACCAACATACATAGCCGCAATACATTTCCCTCATAAAAGAGGGTTGCCTTCTAGGGAAAAAAACCCTAACATAATCTCTATCATTAGATCTGCGAGCTTATAATGAACGGTCCAGATTTACAATGAAATTACAATATACTTTTACAAGGAAATTTTTGCTTCCGGGGCTTCGCCCCCAAACCCCCGCTTTCCTCTAGACCCCCCCAGCTAGGGGAATAGCCCCTCCGGACCCCGCAGAGGGGGTACCCCCCCTCTACACTCCCCCGCGTGGAAGAGTGTACATACTTTTGGGGTGTAAATACGTCATGGGGTATAAACACGACTGGAAGTAAAAGACCTCTAAATCAGGAAGATAATCAGGCTCCACAACCAACAATTCTACCACCCTGGAAGACATGCAAAAAAGTGCAATAAGTGTGGAGGCCAATTTGTTGGCAAAAAGGGCATGGCATAGGTTAGAGAGGAGAGTCACCATTAAAGAGGAACCTTCCATGTCAACCTCTGATTCCAAATTGGATTCCTTGGCTAGAGCAATGAAAAGAATGATGGAAAGACTTATGGTATCAGAAAGAAACCCACTGAGAGAAAATCCACTAGCCCCTCAAGTTCGGAATCCTAACTTCAGGAGAAACCCTCCTCAAATCATACAGAGAGATCCTAGGGATCAAAAAGAGCAGAGAGGTCTGGATCAACAGATCAGACCCCCACTACAAGAGAATTATGATGATGAAGAAGAGGAAGTGATCGAGGAACTAGAGGATACTCACATAAATGTCATGGGCATTCACGATAATGAAGCTATTTTCCTTACCCAAGAAGAGCAAGAAATTTTTCTTCTCAATCAAACAAAAGTAAGTAAAGAAGCTGAAGATGTCGAACAACAGGCATTCAAAAATGCCATTTTGGAGGTACACTGACAGTACAATCTGCAAAGTAAAAAGACAGAAGGAAGTTCCCCCAAAAAGATGATTGAAACGAAGAAGGTAGTCGAAATCAAAAAAGCCTCTGAACCATCTGCCGAGAAGATTCCTAAGAAGAGCACTCCCGAAGTTCCCGCAAAGAAAAACCTTACTATTCTAAAAAGATCATCACACCCCAAGGTTTCACCTACTAATCCACCAAGTACTTCTGGCCAAAAGAGTGTGGTGGACAAACTAGAATTGATGAGCCAAGGCAGAGCTCCTACACCTTTGAACCTTGAGGGGGAATTAACCAAAGTAAAAATTCCCATTCCACTCTCTGAGTTGATGAACAAAGACGTTTATCATTCACATGTGATTAAAGCACTGACCATTGAAATTGACATAGGCACGAAGGCCTTAACCATTGGATCGACAAATCATTCAGACATTGTAAACCTTACAGATGATCAACCTGAACTTCTATTCGGATCTGAAGTGGATGGCCAATCTGATAATGGGGATGTTTCTCCTTTTTACATCAACCTAAATATACATGACCTGATCCTGCATAATGCTATGCTGGATTCGGGTGCTTCCCATAATCTGATGTCGAAAGCAGTGATGGAGAAACTGGGACTGGAAGTCACCAGACCTTATAAAGATCTACATTTGTTTGACTCTAGTAAAGTTAGATGTATTGGTTTGATCAAGGATCTGTGTATCACCCTGGTTCAGATTCCTGCAAAGAGCATGGTCATGGATGTGGTAGTTGCAGACATCGCCCCGAAGTATGGAATGTTTCTATCCCGGTCCTGGGGGGATAAGTTGAAAGGTACCCTGCAACTAGATATGTCGTATGCCACTATCCCAATTTTCGGGCAACAAAGAAGGCTATACAGAGAAACATTGATGAAATACATGGTCAGTATCCAAGAAAAACCGCACAACTATCCTCTTTACTCCGCACATTCTGACTTAGATTCTTTTATTTTGTATAACGATGGTGACATGGGAGAGAAAAACATTCAGCTGAGAGAGGATACATCTGGTCCAGATGAAGGCCAAGAAATCATCGAGGTGGAAAGAAAGAAAAACGTGATAACTGAAGAATTACCGACAGATTTTTGGAGCATGGATTTTGATGGAGCAGTAAGCAAAGAAGGAGCCAGAGCGGGAGTTTGGCTACATAATCACAGAACTAGGTATTCAAAAAACCATTCTTACAAATTAAATTTCTAATGCACTAACAATGTCGTTGAGTATGAAGCCTTGATGCTTGGTCTAAAACTTTTAAAAAGGGTTGGTGCTAAACAGATTATGGGAATAGGTGATTCTGAGTTGATAATCAAGCAAATCAAAGGTGAGTATGCTACGAAACACCCACGTCTTAGAGATTATAGGAATGTTGTTCTTGATGCCCTGATATGTTTCACTGAAGTTGATTTGCAGGTAATGCCTAGGGGATAAAATATTTTGGCAGACGGATTGGCTACATCAACAACCACATGTAAAATTCATTTTCGTTCAATTCACCCATATACGGTAGAAGTGAAGTGCAGACCAACCGTTCCCGACAATATCAGGTACTGGCAAGTGTTTGGTAATGATGATCAAATCGAAGACTTTCTGTAGTGTAAAAATGATTTTGAATGTACAAATATAGATTTAGAGAACGAAGATGAAAATGTAAATAGATCTGATTTTGAAAAAGATAGTGTAAATAGCGTAGATTCAGGAGAGTTAGGCGATGATGAGATGGAGGCCAATATTTTGCATTTGAAAAGTAATGTTTTACCTAGGGGTCTAGTTCCTTTAGAGGACTTGTTTGATTTTAACGATGTAGCCAAAAAACCAAAAATTGAAGCAAATGGACAAGAGGTAGAAGACTGTAATATAGGGACCGAAGAGAAACCCAGGATGGTCAAATTGTCCAAATCATTACCCCCTGAGAAAAAGCTCAAATACATTGAGTTGTTCAAGGAATATTTAGATGTTTTTGCCTGGGGTTATGAGGATTTGAAAGCTTATGATACTAGCATCATACAACACAAGATTCCAATAAAAGAAGACCAAAAACCGTTCAGACAGAAACTTAGGAGAATCAATCCCAAGTTATTACCTCTGATAGAGAAGGAAATTAAAAAAATGTACGATGCCAAAATCATAGTCCCATTGTGTTTTTCCAAATGGGTCTCAAATTTGGTCCCAACACGTAAGAAATCCGGGGAAATCAGGCTATGCATTGATTTCCGAAATCTGAATAAGGTCTCCCTGAAAGATAATTACCCCTTGCCAAAAATGGACCACATACTCCAAAGGGTAGTCAGATCTAGCTAAATCTCTTTGTTGGATGGATTCTCGGGTTATAATCAGGTCCTCTTTCACTCAGATGACCAAGACAAAACCGCTTTCACTACACCATGGGGCACTTTCATGTATGTGAAAATGCCTTTCGGTTTGATGAACGCTGGAGCTACTTTCCAGAGAGCGATGGACATCGCCTTTGTGGAAGATTTAGGTAAATTTATCGTTGTCTATCTGGACGATGTAATCGTGTTTTCCCAGTCTAATGACGAGCACCTGAGACATCTCAGATGAGTCTTTGAAAAATGCAGGAGATTTGGGATTGCTTTAAATCCTAAGAAGAGCCTTTTTGGACTAGAGGAAGGAAAATTGCTAGGGCATATCATCTCCAAGGATGGAATCAAAATAGACCCCAGCAGAATCGAGGCCATACAAAAATTAGAACACCTAAGAAACATCAAAGAATTACAGTCTTTTATCGGGAAAATAAACTTTCTACGAAGATTCATACCCAATCTGGCTGAGCTCCTCAGAAACATTACAAATATGTTAAAAAAGGATGTAAAAATAAAATGGGACACTGATTCCAGGCAATCTTTCGAACAAGTCAACCGAGCACTCACACAGGCCCCCGTCTTGATCAGTCCTGATTTTACCAAGGATTTCTATCTTTTTTCTTTCACTTCCGAACATACCATTGCAGCGGTATTACTACAGAAGAACAACAAAGGGTATGAACAACCCATAGGCTTCTTCAGTAAAGTGTTAAGAGATGCGGCTTTGAATTACAAGATAATGGAGAAACAAGCTTTTGCCTTGGTAAAAGCCATAAAAGATTTTAGAGTCTACATTCTCCACTCCCACACCATTGCATATGTTCCGAATGAGGTAGTAAAGGACATTTTGACCCAAGACAACCCGGATGGAAGAAGAGGAAAATGGATTGCTATCATTTTAGAATACGACATAGAGATTAAGCCTACGAAACTAATTAAAGGTCAAGGCCTAGCAAAATTAATGGCTGAATCAAATTTCCATGCTCTTGACATTAATTTCTTAGCTGTAGCAGATGAACAGGGCAAGATGGTGACTCCAAGCATGAGAGAGGTATTTCTCAACTCTCCATGGTATGCAGAACTTATATTTGTTTTGCATAATTTACAAGCTCCCCCTAGTTTGACTAAGACTAAAGATAGATTTTTGAAGTTAAAAGCATTAAAATTATGTATTCTAGAAGGCAATCTGTATTGGAAAGATCCTGGAGGTATTCTGCTAAACCGCTTACTGAAAGATGAAGCTGACAAAGTGTTACAAGAATTTCATGCAGGAGAATGTGGTGGCCATCTGAACTGGAAGGTCACAGCCAACAAAATAGTCAGAGCTAGATTCTATTGGCCCACCCTATTCGCTGATGTACATCATGTTTCAGGATTAATCCGTAAGTGCGGACACAAACCGATCTCCCTAGATCCACCTGGATCTAGAACAAAACAGGACAGAATAATACTCTTTCCCTAGATTTAGACTATTGAATGAACTAAGAAGCAAGGATCATGTACATACCTTATGAACGCTTCCCTGGGACTCTGTTGTACCAATTTCACTCCAATGCTCTTGCACCGTCAAGATCACAACAATACAAACCAATTGAAGTGAAGGTAATTCAAAATATTCAACAGCCAATCTATACATATGATCAAGGAATTATGTAATAAAGTGACATTGGCTTTATGGGAAAGAGACATATTACTGTATTAAATTGATAGAAGGTAAGACTTACAACTTGAGCCTTGATGTTGTAGATCTCCTTTCGATGGCTCCTAGCTCTAACACACACACTTTCTCATGCATGAAGAAAATCAACCACTTTTGATAACCTTGCTGGTGTCTCTAGCTGCTGTAGCATCAGTCCTTCATACAATCTTGCACTAATTCTCCAATCAATATCTTGCTAGTTTGCTTCTAACCTTTTCCATGAGAAATCCCCTCAATATATATGAGAGAATAGATTAGTTACTTGGATAGGAATGATCCCAATATATCAAGAAAACCAGTACTTAGATAACCATTCGAACGCCAACTCATCCTTCTAGAATATTCCCTTCTAGAAGGCTCGAGAACTTCATCTTTTTCCTTGCTTTAGATGATGTTCGCATCCTGGAAATTAGGTACAGTGCGAACCCCTCACACTCCAGCTTAATGAAGCCTGTGAGAATCATGCATTCTCGCAGGCAAATATATAGATAGCCTGTGAACTTCCCTTAAAAGTATGATTTCTGGAAGCAGACAAAGGTAACTTTTCTCAGGAAAGTGTTCTTAGTGAAGAGCTTGATTTTCCATCATCATCACATGATTATGACAACCAAAATTATGGATAACACATCATAAAGTGACTTCATGTCATCAATGTCAGCTGTTTGAAGGCAAAAGGAAACTACTCCCTCTACCCCTGAAACCGATCTCAGTCGAAGCCCCTTTCCAGCAATGGGGATTGGACTTCATTGGAGAAATACACCCCCCTTCGTCAGGCCAGCACAGGTGGATTCTCACTGCCACAAATTATTTTACAAAATGGATCGAAGCAGTACTGAGAAGGTAAGCCACTGATTCTGTTATTATCAAATTTCTTGAAAATAATATCTTGTCTCGTTTTGGATGTCCTAGAAAGATTATAACTGATAATGTAGCTGCTTTTCGATCAAAGAAACTCATAGATTTCTGCAACCAGTATCACATAGGTTTGGGGCATTCCATAGCTTACTACCCTCAGGGGAATGGGCTGGTGGAATATTCAAACAAAACCTTGGTAAACATCATCAAGAAGACATTGCAGGAAAACAATAAGTCATGGCATAACAAGTTGGTGTTCGCATTATGGGCTGATAGACTGACCACCAAAAGGTCAATCGGTATGTCACCATATCAGCTGGTCTATGGCACAGAAGCAGTTTTTCCCACTTCCTTAGGAGTCCCTATCATGAAATTGCTTCAAGACATACAAGCCGATCCAAATGACACACAGAGAAGGATCAATCAAATGATTCATTTGCAACAGTCTAGGGAAGAAGTATTCAACAAGACCCAGGTAGTCCAAGAAAACATCAAGAAGATTTTTGACAAAAGAACCAAGGAAGATGATTTTGAGCTAGGAGATTTGGTGCTGAGATGGGACGCCAGAAATGAAGACAAGGGAAAGCATGGAAAATTCGATAGTCTGTGGAAGGGACCTTTCATGATTCAAGCATTCAGAGAAAACAACACTTTCTTGCTAAACAACGCTGATGGGACAAATCTGCCAGGAGGACCTGTAAATGGAAGAATGTTGAAGCATTATGTACTGCCTCAGTAGAGACTCGAGTTTTCACTATTCATTGTACATACCATCTTTATTGTTCGCCTGCATTTTTCTGAGTGAATAACTTTAGTCAGTTGGTTGAAGCCCGAAGAGAAGGCCCTAAGCCGCTAACCACTGTTCTTCCATTTTTTGAGAATAAAACCAATCAATCAACGAAGGCGACTAGGTAGAAATTTTCAAAACGTCAGGAACCAAGATTCTTGGCACTTCACAGGGAAAGTACCATCCCTAGGTGGAGCCGCTGTTATCACCCTATAAGTTATAGGATCAACTGGTGACTGGAATATTATCTATCTCTAGTGTTTTTGTTGACAAATGATTTTTCATTCTGCAAATAATTTGAAAAGAAAAAAAAAAAGAAAAGAAAAAAAAAACGAAAAGAAAAGAAAAGAAAAAGAAAGAAAAGAGGGCATAAAAGAATTTCAATAAAGCCACATGCAATAATAGTAACTTGGTCCATACCTTTCAAGCATGGCCAAGTTCTTTTTAAATTGATGTTGATAGGATTAGTGAATGAGTTTGGCTAAACAGTTTAATCTTAGACAAAGTATCTAGGTTAGATTAGTGAATAAATTTGGCCAAACTATATAATCTTGGTCAGATAGCCCCAGGGTAGAGTAAGTTCTTAGCCCAACAGTCTAATCTGGGTTAATTGTCATAGGAAGCTAGGTTAGAATATAGGCTAGTTTCTTTATTGCTTTATTTCAATAAAAACCATCTGGATGTAAATGTTGCACCATGTTTCAGATGCTTAAAAATGGTGTTGGTCAAGCCCCATGGTGGTGTATACAGGAAAAGCCTTGGAAAAAACCCATGAAATGCACTTATCCTAAGTTTTCTTGGCGCATGTATTTTTTGTGCCCTCACTTATGCTCCATTCATATATGAATGGTCTGGATGATTTCACCTAGATCTACGGTGAATAGATCTTTCCGGACCCCCCCAACCGTTCTATCTTTAACGGAGG
>ML782963.1:172336-196114 GCA_009831015.1 Picea engelmannii | reverse complement strand
GGGGGGGGGGGGTCCGGAATAGAATCTTTCCTCTGGCAGGCCCCTCTTTATACGTGGCATCGATCTAACGGCCCCGAGTCCCCATCACCTCCTACTGTCTGACATACCTTCGTCACCTCTGGACGTCACCTTCCACCTTTCTTAAAAAAAGTCACATCCCTTTAATGTCTGACAATCCTTCCCTCTCATTCGCTCATGGCAAGCCCCTTCACCAAGACTTCTACCCCAATCGGTAACCGCCACTTCACCTGTCCGTATTCCCTCAGTTGCCGTCACTTGCCATATCACATTCTAAGTGATCCGTTGGTCATTTATTACTGGATAACCTATCCGTTAACTAGCTGACCTGTCTCCCGTGCCCAACGGACAGCCGTTTACTCAAAACTACCCTTATTCTCTCTACTTTTCCCATTTACCCACTCATCGCACCAGAGAAATTCACACCATTTTCTCCTCCATTACTGTCAGTTTCCCCCATCCACAGTCACCCCTGCTAACGTTGTTTTTCTTGCAGGTACTGTTGTAGTAATAGCACCAAATTCAAAACAAGCAGAAGGAGAGGAGAATCCATTTCTCCCACCTTTTGTCGACCTTGATAGGATCCCACTGGCCGACAAAGATCGCTTAATCACAGATACAAAGTGCGATTTCAATTTCGCAGACCTCCAATCCTGGCTCAAGGAAGTTTTCCTGGACCAGAGTGACGAAATTGGACTCTGGGAGTCCAACTTACCCCTATATCTCTTTCCTCAGATTCACCCTTTTTTAGAGTTTGCCCTCAAGTGCCAAGCCCACTACATTCCATAGAAAAGAGCCGTCATTTCCTCGTCTGGAGAAATTCTGTTCCTCATCACGCCTGAATCCATCGACCAAATGATGCAAATTCCCCTATCTAACTCTGAATCACCTTTCAAACTTGAAATTCGCACGGAATTATACCAGAAAATGACCTTCCCCCAAAGAGATCAAATATTTGAGCTCTTCCTCCCACCATCCACTCAATTTCCCTCCACAAATCCCCCTTATCCTTCTTCCATGTTTTCGACCAAAGGAAACCAGATCATCTCGTCCCTATGTGCCTTGTTGGGATACTATTCAGATCAGTGGGTAGATGAACCCATTCTGGGGTTTTTATCCATTTTCTCCACTGATGAGAAGCCCACTACCCAGTTTGACTTCAGCACATTCCTGGCGAACAATATTCATGAACAGTTTGTTAGTTTCACCACGGAAGGCATGTTCAGGTACTCTTCCATACTGGCGTACCTGTTCATTTTCTTCCAAGCGGACAAGTTTGCTTTTTCCATGCAGAAGATGGACGGAGATGGTAGACCCCAGGCAGTGACTGCATGGACCTCCTTGCTCAAGCATAACTCCACAGAGTTCAGTTTCAAGGAGTTCATCAATCAATTCTACCACCCATTGGTAAGTACGCTTAGCGGCAGGCCCGAGCCTAGGATAAATGATGAAGTTCAGAGGATCCTGAACCTCTCGGATCACACAAAGACAGGTGATTGGTATTTATACCAAAATCACACTAAGATCAGAGTATATGGGTGTGCGTTGGCACTGTATAAGCTGCCCAAATACTTGCCTGTCATAATGTTTTCCCTAGAGTACATAAGGTAGATGATAAAATCTGATGACATTCACTTCATGTCACTAAAGAAAAAGCAGCAGCTCAAAATCAAAGGGCAGATTGGCTCTTTCATTTGCAACAATCGTGGCGCTGGAGAAGAAGCAGAGACGCTACTAAAGGAAATGAAGTTCTTCATGAGTTTCCCGTGGCATTATGATCCCTGTGGAATTATCTCTGAGATGAGGGTGAAAAACAAGAACATCCCATATGTCCACGAAGCTAGGCCTGAAGTTGAGAAATTTGCAAACCAGACAGTATGGGAGCCTAACACTTTGGTCAAAGAAGAACAACAGGATCCCCCGACCACCGTATCACAAACAAACACACCACAGGTTCCGAAAGAGAAAAGGCCTAGGCAATATTTATCTCCGCCTGTCACTGAGGTGTCGTCAGAAGAATTCCAATTGCATACTAAGAGATCTAAAACCACTTCATCTCTTGACCCGACTGGGGAAAAAGAAGTCATGTATACTATAGTGACTAAGGTTGATAGGCCACCAATCAGGGCAAGCCTCCAAAATGTCATAACCTCAGCATTGCCGAAGAAATCTACAGATTCTCCATCGACCACCCAGCCAGGCAAGGTAGGACCGAAGCTGAGAATCTTTGAAAAATATGACCTGATCAAGAAAAGGAACCAGACCTTGACCAGCAGCACTTGCGCCCAGTTTTGGAAGAAGACGTCGACTGCACAACATAGGTTGCTATCGAATTTTGACACCGAGAAGGGCAGAATGCATATGGCATTCCTCCAAGCGCAGGTGCCATATCCAAAGGTAATTACTGATTACAAAAGGGCCACCTTTGAATTCCAAACTAAGGATGTGCATCCGACTGATCAGATGGATTTGCACAAGCAAACAGAGGAGATGGTCTTCTATACGTTGGCACATGCTTCCACTACTGCGTCTAAATTGCAAGTGTCCCTGAACAACGTCCAAACACAGCTGAAGTTGGATAATATATCATCCTTTGCCAAGGACAACATAATCAATACTTTGGAGGAATTGGTTCTTAAGATCGAGTATGATCCGTTGAACGTGAAGGCAATCGAGGAGATGATTAAAAAGAAAAATGCAGACATAGCCTAATTAAGGAAACAATTGAAACTCCTGCCCACAGAGGATTCACAGGCAAAGGAAATAACAGAGACAGAGGGAGAAAAAGATGAGATGCTCAAATTAATTATGGAGCAGAACGCACAACTAAAGGAAATGGAAGCTGAGATGGAGAAGCTACTAAAAGAGAAAGAACAGCTGAAGCCAATGGATGTCATTCCATTGAGTGCAGTTCCACTTTCAGGAGTGAGCACTGCATCAGTAAAAGAAGTCCCATCGACAAATCCACTGACACCTCTGGAAAAGACAACCAAATTGGCTAAGTCTATGGAAAAGATGAACTTGCAGGAAACATAAATCAACAAGCTCAAAAAGGAGATTGAGAACCTTCAGGAACTCAAATCTTCCTTTCAGATCGACCTCTCCAAGGAAAAGCAGGTGTCAGACTAGCTCAAGAAAGAGTTACAACAACTTTGGAAGGAAACAGTGGCAGGAAAAACTTTGGCCGAGGTTAAAGAAAGTGTATGGACAGACATCATGAAGTCCATGAACGAGATATGGCCCATGATATAGATCATGTTTGAGCAGAATGAATTGGTGCAGAGAAGAAAACAGGCCATTGAGAAGATCAGATCAGAATTGGGAGAGATGCCGACACGGGCTAACGAAATCATCAAGTTCCTAAATTCTAAGACTAGGGAAGAACTGGAAGAGCTAAAAATTGAAGATAGAACAGAGACCATCCTCGAGGTCAAAAGAGTTTTGACTAAGAGAGGATTAATGCTTTAGCTGGAAGAAAATGTTTAGGCCATGGACCTCGGGGTACAAAGATTTTTTAGTAAGATTGAGGCTCTACAGAAGAAAGGTCTTCCTAGTCTGAAGGTAATCAATGACAAACTGATGACACTCCCAGACTACAAAAAGAGATTGGCTGATGTGGCTAAGGATAGTTCAAAGTTTTCAGGAATTCAAGGCAGCATCACTGGCAAGGCATTTCTTGATGCACTACAATGGGACATCAGTATTCAGCATGAAATTCGATACATATTCATCACCAAACCTACCTTCACCAAGTACACAGAAATGGATGAAGTTTATCGAAGGCTACTCAAAGTCAACGTGCCCAGTCATCTTCGATGGGAAGAACTCTGTGATCTGATCGAGTAGATGATGAGCTGTCTCGACCCAGTCATTTGTCCAGTCAGATGAGGTCGTGCAGAGACCTCACCAACGGTTCACCCAGAAAGCAACATGCAGTTGTGACACATCATCAAGCAGTTCCTGGATTTATGAAATTTGTTAAGTTAGTTAGGCTAAAAATAGATTTATCACGTCCTGGACATTAATGATAGGATTGTTTGTAATTTTGAGTTATAAATACTTCATCTTTCGAAGTATTGAGTGTTGTTGATCTTCACACCTTGAAGCTATCAGACTGTTATATTTTTGAAGAGATCTTCCATTAATACAAAGAGACACTTTTACAGGATTCTTGTGTGTATTCACTGGTGTTGTTTTTCTCTCTAAGTTGAATGTTATTCTCACTTTGTTATCATACTGTTTTCTAAATCTAATCTTTAGTAGTAATGAACGTTGCAGGATTTATCTCGTATACCCTGTTTCTGACTCAAAAGATTTTAGTGTTTTATCTTCTGGTTTTTCAATAAAGAAATTCTTAACTGCTCCTTTGTTGAAATTATCTTTCTCGTCTTTTCTGCTATTCCTCATTTATGCTATTGAAGAATCCAGTGATTATATTATCTCACCCTGTGAAAGGTTTCCTTTGCATTTCTGGTTTGGATTTCATTTTTTAAGACACAGACCCCATAGCCCAATGGATGTGTAGACTGTCTCAACCAACTCGACAAACACTACGACAACTAAACCGACCTATTTATTTACCTAGCCTAATATTTAAAATTTGAAACATATCTAAATCACACAGAGGGATCCCTCTCTAAAGTTGGAAGGGCTAGATCCCAGCTTCAAAAGCGGTTGGATAAAGTTACCTTTTATAGATTTCTTCTGTTGTCAACCTCTAGGAAATTTACAGAGTGCTAACAGTACTCCAGTAAAAAATCTGTGCAAGCATTGGATAGCACAGTTCATTTGTGCGTGAGATGCCTGATGCAAGGCCGTTGAACCGGTAATCCGTCCAATAAGAAATAGTATTGCTTGCAATGATAGGTTAGTAATCTTACTTATGGGCACCTGGGAGCTCACACGCTTTGTCCCAGCCTCACAGTGCTTGGCTATCAGTTCTTCTATGTTAAGCGGCCCCATAGGAAACGTCCTAAAATTGACTGGTTCCCCTCTCCTTGAGAGGCCAGTAAAAAAGTAAATATCCTTAGTAGTGGGCACTAGTGATTGCCCCTCTAACATGAAGGCCTCTGCATCAGGGTGCTAGTAGTCAATCAAGGCATTCAGTAGCCTTGGTTGCACTCGCATAAATGGACACAGGAAGAACTTCAGTAAACCACATTGCATTAACACGGCCACGACGTTCGGATCTCCCGCAACCAACTCACTAATTGCTTCATGCTCCCTTTCCCTCCACTGGACATACATCCTGCCAACACAACAAAGTTTAGGAGGGTTAGGGCTTGTTGTTTAAATATTTTTTTCTATAAAAAGGGGGTCCACACGAGCTGTAGAGGCGACAGTCGCGTGTACACGCGGGAAGACTTTACTCTGCCTGAGTGTACACGCGGCCTGTCCAGAGACAACCCGCGTGTACCTAGGGCCAACCTTTTAAAGGTCGTCGTGCACCCAAAAAATGAAAGCAAATTCAAAATTGAAGAATTGAATAGCTAGATAGGGGAGTTTGTACTTACTTGGTCCAAGCGGAAGTTCGTTTGTCTTTTGGCTCCAGAGTCAATTTCCAAATCAGCAATGGTGATAATGAGCTGCCAGCTTCTATTTATAGACTTTTTGGCCTCTTTTTGTCACTTTTTTGGCCTCCCTTATCAGTTTCTTTATACCAAAAACCATTTAGAGTGATTCAGGAGTTATTTGGGAGGGATTTGATCGGGTATTGGGACACTTTTTGAGTTTTGAGAAAAATTTGATGGTCCATGAAATTTGTTTCCAAGAATCAACTTGAGCATATAGGTTAGGTTATTACCCCGACTTTTGTGCCTCGTTGCCTTTTTCCTCTACCATAGGATCGATCCCATTAGGTTGTGACACAGAACCGTCATATATGCTTTAGAAGTGTTGCAACTTGGTGGTAGAGCTTACCAGAACATGGATGCTCTAGGTAGGTCCTGGTTGTATTATGGTGTCCATGCCGTCTCTAAAACACTATAGGCTCGGGAGTCCTTATAGTCTTTCCTGAATATGAGTTTGAGCCTCATTTGCATGATTCTTATTCGCTCTTGGTCTCACTCTCTGGAATCCCAAAAAATAACGGGTTTCCTTTTAAGCCCTTTTCAGACCCTCTAAACATGAAAAGATTGCCGAGCGATCTTGTGGCCTTTCACGCTCGTTAAACTGAAATTTGAAGTCACGTCTGTCCGGTGGTAGTTTACCCCTTTTTTGGTCCGGACGGTCAACTGTATGAACAAAGGTATACTCTATGGAACTTTAGTTCTCTAGAAGAATACTCTCAGGTATAATTTTATCCCTTTTTCGGGCCTTAGGGACTAAACTTACGAAGAAGGAATCCCCATGGAGTCCATAGTTAAGCTCTTTTCAGACTCCCTAAAATTGAAAAGATTGTCGAGTGACCTTATTCTTTCACACTCATTAAATTGGTCCAGAAGAACATTCCTGGCAGAGTCCATAGTTAAGATTTTTTCAGACTCCTTAAAAATGAAAAAATAGCTGAGTGATCTTGTCCTTGTCACACTCGTTAAAATGGTTTTGAATCGACGTCTAATCGGTGCTAGTTTACCCTTTTTTCGAACCGACTAGACTATCTTTGAAAAAGGTACCCCAATGGAGTCTCCTTTTATGTTTTTTTCAGACTCTCTAAATATGAAAAACCACCGAGATTACCTTCTCTAGGCTCGTTAAACTTACATTGCAGGACGTTACCATTGTGTGTTTTATTAACTGCATTTGCATACCTTATACACCTGCCTCATAACAGTTTGCTTCTGCGTCTTAACACCTTTGGCCTTCGGAGGATTTTTCCCAAGTATCATTCTACTAGAACATCAGTCTTGTCCTTGTGCCTCGAGCTTGTATTCTTGCAACACTTGTTCCTCCTTTGTAACGTAATATTCCTTTATTCTTTTTCCACAATTACTGAAAAAAACAAAAAAATCAAATATACCCCAAAAAGAGGAAGGGAAAAGTATTTTCTTTATTGGCAGCGTCATGAGTTGCCCTTGGATAAAGCACATCTGTCTGTTTGTTCATCAGACTATGGGATGTAGTACGACCTTAGGAATCTTTTCTCGCTATATAGAATTGTGTCCTCCACCGTTTGGTTATTCTTCCAAACATATGGAGAGTTTGTGTTGCCTCCTGCTTCATAGACTTATGATTAACATACATGCTTCCCGAGTCTCATTATTTGTCGTGCTACTATCCAAGGGAAGTTTGTCACCAAGCCTGAGTCGGCCCCTCTACAATATGTCTCTTGTCCTCATGCTCGGCCATCCTGAACACCCAATCAAGTCCTTGTTCGAAATCATTGAAGCCTTCAGTCTGATCATCAAGATTATCATGTCAATGACCAACAAGTCGTCGAAGACCTCTGGGTAGTGCAGTCATACACTCATATTACACTCCTACCTGAGTTTTGAAGATTTTGAGGTTGTTGCTCGAGCTCTGAAGATCTCATCTCTAGCCATCAGGTCGAATCAACTTCTGGAAGATGGATACTCTATATGTATATCTTTCTGATTTCGAGATGTAGCTCCACTGTGTATTATTCGCGGCTACTCTTTATAGTTATTTGACATGGATCTACAGTGTATTTGATTGGTAGACATGGTTCTATTTTATCCCGAGCATGGGTATGCCCGCCTCAGTGAGACATTTTTTATTTTGTAGATGACACCTCCCAGTTCTTGATCCTTGGGCTCAATCGTTCGACACATCAGTAAATATTGGTAATGTATTTCGTCCATCATATGCTCTTCTGACCTCACACATTAGGGGGCATCTGTTATAACCCTAAATTCCACCACACATGCTTACCTGACATCAGGCCAACTCATATCCCTTCTTTGCCAAAGCACTGCTAAACAACTCTCTGAAAATCCTCTTTTATGAAGTCCCATGCACCCTAACCCATTACTGCACGCGTGTACACGCTGGTTGACTCAAAACAACCCACGTGTACCTACAAAAACACTAAAAAAGGAAAGTTGTCAATGGAACAAAAATCTATGGGTGAGTTAACTGAAACTCTCGGCCATGCATGGCCGAGGGTTCATCCAAATACCTAGCTCCTTCTAGCCTATAAAAGAAGGGGTAGGGGTCCCATTTGGAGGAGGAAAAATATAGCAAAGAAACTCTGCCCATTTACGTATTCCCATTGTCCCAACCCTTTAGCCTTTCCTTATGCCAAAGGAGACTCAAAGCAAAGCAGTTGGAGGACAGAAGAAGAGGAGCCTAGGATCAGGTTCAAGGAGCGGTGGCCGGTCTCAGCTTTTGTAAGTTGACTCATTCAAAGTAATAAAGAAAATGTTTTCCCGTCCCAATTCATGAACTTTTTATGGTTTGATTAGTTTATGTTTGGATTTCTAACCCATTAGTATAGAAGTAGCATGCATGCATAGTTGTTGCTTGTCTTGGATGCAGCTCATCTTTGGAAGGAGTATTGCGAACAAGTAATCAAACACAATGGAGGATCGACATCAAATGCCGGATATGAGGTAGGTTGATCTTTCCATGCATTTACTAAGAAAAGAGGATTTAAATCAAGGGATGAAGGTAGAAAGTAGTTTCTATTCAGTGATTATCTGCATGCAAAGTCTGAACTCTATTTGCTAGTCCGTAGGGAGATTTTCTCAACAACACCAGTCTACAATGTTGGTTTTGTGTGTCCCCCACCATCTTGCTGGGGTTTCTTTCAGGGCCTCATCCATTGCCAACAATATTTGTTGCATTGGTACAATTTCTTCAAAGTTTGACAAGAAGGTTTCTAAAGGATTCAGACCATCGAAGGTGGGTAAGTTACTTACTGTTGTGTCGATCCAACAAAATTCTCTAGTTCATCTAACACATCTTCTTGTAGATACTTCATACATTTTATTCTGTCAGTTCTCTAGTGCTTCTTCTGAGTCTAATGAACATGCGTTGTCACTTCACCAGCTTAGGTTTCCATCAACTGTAGGATTAATGTAGTTCTGTTGTCAGGCTGTTAGTTTGTATATGTTTTCCAATTCATATGCACGGTCTTCCTCTCTGATGGGCTTTATATATCATTGACCTTCATTTGGATCTAAAGGCGCAATGACCCTAAGGCCATCTCTTTCAAACGCCATTCATCTTTTTTTTAAATCAACCACAATGGAATTATTGAAAGCCCATTCAATTCCTAACAGCACAAGGTAAGGAAAACTATCATCAACTATCCCAATTACCTCAAAATCTGCAAACATTCTTACTCTGTCGATGTCCATAGGGACATGCTCCAATCGTTCAAAGGGGTTGACAGCTTTTTGATTAACCATCCTAAGCCTGATAGGGGAATAGATCAACTTATGTTGTCCCATTAGTGCCCAGGTTTGCTTCATCATGACATTGACCTCCGACCCTAAGTCGAAGACTAGATAGTATATATCATACTCACCTATTTGAGCATTCAAATGTAACTCTTGATTTGTCATTCTCTTTTTAGTGATTTGGTGTACTGCCCTATTTAGTAAGGGGTCTATCTTTCCTAGCTCATATTATATGATTACTTTGTAGTTATTGTACAATGCTCTCATCCTGAATCAACTTAATACAAGTATATAGAAATTCTATGAGCTTGCTTACCTCTTTTCCTTCTTTAGGCGAAGCAGATTGATCAAATGCCTGAGACATTCCATATTCTCTCACTTCTGGTCATTTCTTTGATGAAGATCCTTGATCTCCTTTGAACTCTTTTCTTGCCTCCTCAAATACTTGTCTTTCTTTCTTTGCATCAAAAGTTTGGGTCTTCTCTGCAAATTTCCTGATTCCTGAGTCTTCTGTAGTATTTCCTTGGGCCAGGCTGTCTTCTCCTATAGCAACGCCTACTTTGGTTATAAAAAAAACTCTAGGGTCTTCTCCGCGAGGTTCGACATATATCCGTTGCACTTGCGGGTTCTGCTGAGGTCCTCGTCTTTCCTGAAGCTTAGCCAGCAATGCTGGACATTCCTCGATAACATGTTCGAAGGAGTTGCAATAGCTACAAGTGGTACAAGGGTTCTGACAGTCCCTTGCTAGGTGTCTTGGCTATGCACAGTTATAGCAGATTCTCTTTCCTTGGCCTCGACCCATACCTCGTCCTCGTCCTGATTCTATGAATCCACCACGAGGATTGAAGTTTCCTCTCCCAGGGGAGTTATATTGTGTAGTGTTTTCTTCTTGTTGTAGTTCGCCTTGAATTTTGTATATGTCTCTTGAACTTTCGTGCATGAGATTGTAAGCCCTACAATCCCTATTATCATGTTCCACGGACTTACAGAACGTGCAATATAAATTTGTGGGTTTCTGAACATATTTTTGCATGTAATAGCACTCACCATGGCGATGTCTATTTCGACATACCTCCCACCAGGGTAAGGTGACTTGCTTCAAAGGGCTCGGAGCTCCAGAGGTCAAGTATTCATGAAATGGGGGGTAGTGCTCCTTGTCATGGCCTTCTGATTTGCATCTGACACACCAGATGTCTTCTCTTTTATCTTTTCCCTTGTCTTTCTTCATATCTTCGACCTGCAGAGACAAACTAGTTAGTTGACTCAATATTTGAGTCATACCTGAGATGGATTCTCCCATAGGGGTTGATTCTAACTTCATGGAGATCTCCAGTGCCTCAGCCTACGAAACAATCTTCTGTTGCATCAAAGGGACTCTGATGTGTGGTAAAAGGGCATCAATGAACCATTATTTTTTCTGCTCATTTGGGATCTGAAAAGTCAATCGGTCTATTAAGGTCTTAAATCTTTGATCGAATTCCCAAACGGGTTCGACTATCTTCTTCTTGATCTCTTTCATCTCTATAATACATTGTGATTCTGATTTGGGTTTCTTTAATTCTGCAATCAATGCATTCTTGATTTGATTCAGCGGCTTAGGCTGTGAAATTCCTTGGACAAGCTTCATGTACCATCTTAGTGCACAATCCCTTAGGGTAGTACTAAACTAGGTTCTTTTAACAACTTCGTCGATGAAATTCTTAATATTCCATACAGCTTCACATAGGAACCAGTGATGATCAGGGTCTTTAGACCCATCTCCTCTAAAGATAGGGATCCTCATCTCATCTGCCATAGATCTTCCTAGGTTTCCTATCTGAGTATATGCTGAACTGCTAGTAATAGTACTCTGAGGACTCTGGTGACTCTGACTATTCTAATTGCTTGTTGCTGCTGAGACAACAAGGGGATTAATAGTACTTACTGTTTGCACCCAATTCATCACTTGGTGAGCAAATAATGGGTGCTTACATGCCCAGTTGGGTCTTGCTGAGCATGACAGCTGTAGAGGAAAGAGTTAGAAAAAGAACAACAAAACTATAAGCAAGAATTAAACTAATATAAACTAAAACTATGAGCATATGGATAAAGAAATAACAAACACAAAAAGACCAATATCACCAATGTTTTTAGGCTGATCAATTGATGAAATCCAAAGCACAATGAAGAAATGGGACTGTGAGTCCCTTCTTTCTCCAATGGAAGGCTCTTGAGGCCCTCACAAACTTGCTCTCCTTACAATAAGAAAATGAGAATGATGGTGAAAGAACTCCTAGCACATCCACTCAAGAGAGAGGTGGATAGCTCAATGAAATGGTGCTAATGTGTTATTGTCAAGGAGGGAGTCCTTAAAACAATCTAAGCAGCATAACATTATATGAAATTCCTTGAGAAAATGATGTTTCTTCATGGATTTTTATAGCATTGCAATGGGTGATTATGTAACCTCTTTGGAGTGTGAAAAGGGGCTCTTTAGGGTTCAATTAGGTCTTTGACCAGCCTACCATGCAGATTCAGCTTAGATTTGGGGTCAAATCGGCTTGGGAGCTGATCCATAAGTGGTTGGGAGGCTGACCAACTTCAATAAATGCGTCGTTTAGCAGGTGCGCGGGTTTTTGCGCCAACAGTCGCGCATCGTGCGCGCATGCGCACATGGTACATTCCTGTTATGTGCATATGCGCGCGCACCCAACTTCTTTAAAGTGCCCTTCAATTTTTGGTTACTTTGTATAGTTTTTGACCTTTCTGGAATGCTATGAAATTAATTCAGTGCCATGAATGACTTCATTCCTGTTTGACGATGCTAAGTTCTTGTCACCATGTGCGGATGAAATTTCAGTGATAACAGATGCCCCCTGATGGATGAGGTTAGGAGCATACGTATAGCCAAAATCCATCAATGTTTCTTCTACTGAGAATGTTTTTGTAAGGGAGAGCAATAGTGGGACCGTGTAGAGAAATCCTTTGGAGAAGAAAGGAACCGGTAGAACCCGTCCTTCCATAAGGTGCGTAACAATATACAACTGTGTACAAACGAGGCTGGCATGCCCCATGCTCATGTTATGTAACCTTGAAAAAAGATGACTGAAGTGTTGGTGTAGACAACTATAGCGCCTTCGGGGGCAGTAATGATAAAGGCAGAAGACAATTCTGCAAAGGAACATACTCTGAACAATAGGCAATGATCGCGGTAATAAGCAGCGACGATGGTGCGGGCATTGATGGCCCTACCAAGTTCAGAGGTCTTTGACAAATGATAAGAAGAACTACAATAGTCGCAAAGTAAGACCCACCGTAACATGAGAAAGTGTTGGCGTCGAATGTTATGGGGGCCAACGACAACAGGGGGCAATGGTGTTTCCCCCTGTGCCGTCCGAGATCTCTCATTGAATGGAAAATGAGAATCAAGATACTGTCACCCTTCTGGAAAATTGTGCTGATGTCGACAAAAGGGGGATGCGACTCCCAGAAGCAAAGGGCTTCGTGGAATCTACTGAGGTGAGGAAGTGGCAGAGGTACATGGACGAACTCAAGAAGTGGGAAGACTCAAGACTGCCCTTGGTTGGAGGGTGTATGATATAATGAGTGGCCGCAACCGTGTGACAAGGTCGAGTGTCAGGGGGACAACAAGACCAGTGATAAGTTGTGCCAGAGGCGGGATAAGGTGAAAAAATTCAGAGGGTAAAGGTAAGTGACCTGGGTAGTACTCTGAAGATATGGACGATGTCGGCAAGGGTAGATGAGAAGCAATGCTCCAACCAAGGGTGACATGGGTTGCGCATGGCCAAAAAGGGAAGCAGGTCGCCAACAGTGATGACAAAAGAAAATGACTGGAAATTAAGACGTTTGTACAATAAGTAATGAATAATTTGGGAAAAAGTGTACAAATACAGAAATGGGTGCCCCAGTGTGAAATGAGTGCCCCAGGGAGGGAAAAAATTTCTTGGAAAACTGATGAAGGGTGGGGGGCCCATTGGTGAGTTTCTGTATGAGGTAGGTGAAATGAAGATAGGTTCGCAGATGGGCAAACTGATGGTGGATGAAATGGAGGGTTCATGATCCTGCGGAGGTGCAGGTAAAAAGAATAGAACCATAAAGCGATGATCTGGGAGTCCATATGAGAAGCTAGCAAAATGAGGAGAAGAAGTATGTGGTTGATCTGCAACATGATGAAAGACTATCGGGACTCCCATCCCTAAAGGGTAATGAAGAACAGCATGAGTGTCGAAAGTGCCAAAAGGAGCTATGAATGGGACAACTCATGTGGGTAAGAAAGCTACCGGGTAACAGTACCGAAGATGCAAATGGAGGTGTGAGTACTGCAGAGTCAGGAATGGGTATCCTAAAGGCCAATATCAGAGGGTGTGACTAGAAATGTAAATGCAATATGGCGGGAGAGACTACATGCCAGTGTTGAGTATATACCTGAAGGAATGATGTTGAGGGATGATGATCAAGTACCTGCACATAGAACAACCAAATACCCAAAGTGAACAATATCTGAAAAGAATCTAAGATATGAGCATGTATTTGATAAATGTGACAATGCGCGTGCGTACTTGACCATGATATGACAAAAAAAAAGTGCCCCAGGGGCTCAGGATAAAAAGTGAACCAGGGACAACTAAGATGTAGGTGGCGGGACACTGATCCCGTGGCTGAAGACGGTTTGAAAAATGGACACCTTGGGCTCCCGGAATGGTGAGTGGAAGTTTGGAAAAAGGGCTATATATAGCTGTAGGGCCCACATTGCCACCTCATTTGTACCTGCTGCAACAGTGACTGGACGAGCAGATTTAAGAGGAGATTTGGTGATTCAGGGAGGACGAGGCGTCTGATCGACATTCTGCGAGTTTTAGGTTAGTGGTCTGATCGTCTTGCATAGAAATAGGTTTCCAATTTTTGGGCAGGGTAGGTACGAGGGGTCGTACAGGGGTGATTAGGGGATTTTGTATGGGGTGTGGGCCCACATGCGCGGGCGATCCGGTGGAAGGCACGCATAGGTGCGCGCCTATCCATTGAATACACGTGCATCAATGCACGATAGAAGGAATTTAAGGCGTGCCCTAGGGGCACGCCTATGTTGTGAACAGGCGTGCATTAGTGCACGCCTGTGGGTTTGACAGGCACGCACTAGAGCGCGCCTGTAGGGTGGACAGGCGCAGTCACGAGCACGCCTGTGAAGAAAACAGATGCGCATACGTGCGCCCCTGTGTAGTGGACAGGCGCGCATACGTGCGCGCCTGTGTAGTGAGCAAGCGCGCATGTGTGCGTGCCTGTGGGTGATAAAACTGCGCCTAGGAGGCAAGGTTGAAGGGTAAAAAAAAAAAGAGTCTTTTTGATGCATTTGATGGTTGCATAAGCTGATATAGGACTCTGTATTGTGTGTAGGTGACCAACAGTGACAATGGTTGTGCGGTGGCGAGAGCGAGACTGGTCTCAGTTGCGAGATGTGTGGCCAATGTGGGGCCTGAGGTGCGAGCGACTTTAGCAACCTGTGGGTTGCTAAATTTTTTTGAGTGCCCATTGGTATGGGCACAAGAGTACTTACTACAGTTCCTGTTCCAGATGTGGAGTCTGGAGCTGCACTGCTTCCTCGTGCGAGGAGAGCAGATCCCCTTCACTGCGGTGGACGATGTATATTTTTTGACTGGGCTCCCCTTCCGAGGAACGCCTCTACCGGCAGAGCCTGTGCTACCGAGGGATACAGCCCTTGCCACGATTGGCGCGCGATTCTGCTCAGGCCCAGACTTTATGTCAGGGATGGTGGTGAGCATTAGTGCTATTGATTCCTTAGCGCATCGCTGTATAGCGACGATGATTGTTCGTGTGTATGGGTCACTTGCGACCCAACGGATTAGTGGTGGCCAGCTGTTGGTGTTGGAGAGGGTGGTGGTGGGCCATGAGCGGTTCGCATGGGGGCTGACGCTGCATGCGTGGATGATTGCGCAGTTGGACCGTTGTCGGTCCACAGGGACAGGAGAGTTTGCATTTGGCTCGATCTTGATAGCTTGGTTTTTGGAGAGGGTGCCGATGCTGCGCCCGAGGATTCTACTAGAGGTGCTAGGGGCACGAGCGCCGCATTTGAGGCGGTGGTCTGTAGTTTTGGTTCGCCACGATGGTGGCGAAGGTGGCCACTATTTTTCAGCTCAGGCGGCAGATGTCGCAGGTGATACTTCGGTACCCCTATGCTGGGGTTGACTTCCGGGGGGACCCGGACATGGTGCTGCCTCCTGGGGAGGCATTTGATCATCGAGGTATGTTGAGTTTGTGTATGTTGTTGATTTATGTTATGTTTTGAGATATCAGTCCATATGTATGTGATGTAGATGCTGATATGATCTGCTATTGTTGTTTGGTGCATGTGCAGATGTGGCACCTCGCGGGCGCGAGGTGGAGTTGCAGAGAGCGTCGGTTCGGCGAGAGCCGGAGAGACTGCCGCGTGGAGAGAGACGTCGGCGGGATGAGGCCACGGGGTGACCAGCAGAGCCCGAGAGGGCAGCGAGGGGGTGTCGGTTCGATGACCCTGGTGCGGGGCCATCACACGCTCCTCTGGCGACGGTCGAAGTTGATTTTGATGATATACGCCATCGTCTGAAGACGGTGTTACAGGACGTGCCTGAGGGCATGTGGATACGCATCCAGGATGAGGGGTTCCTGGAGTAGTGTATAGGAGTACCGCCACCATGGCGGGGTATAGTGCGACGAGTAGCTGTGCTTGCCGCGATGACGAGTGGACGCCTGCCGCCGGGGCAGGAGGGTCCTGTGGGTGTTCCACCACCACCGCCTGGGGCAGGTGGGGGTGGGCCACCACCTCCTCCTGAGGGAGGAGCAGGTGGGGGTGCGATAGAGGCACCTTAATGGATGTATGTTGTATACCTTTTTGATAGGATGGTGAGCCGGTTTTTGTACCGAGGTGCTGTATGGGCCTGCGGATACATGTATTTTTTGTATGTAAACATTTGGATGGCCTGATGGGCTAATATATATATATATGAGTATACATATTTTTTGAGATCCTGATGTTGTCTACATGTGTTTTTTGGTTGATGATGATGATGTCTATTCTATCTATATGCTGTGACAGGATGTGTGAGATGTTTATGTATGTGTAGCTTGATGTGATATATGCCAATCTAACACCATGTTAGCTATTTCATCTATTGTTTGATTCAATTGTCTTGGAATATGTGTAAATGTAATGGAATCAAAATGTCGAGATAACAGTCTAACCTGCAGGTATTTGCGAAAGAGGCACGGATCGCGTACATGGTAAACATTGTTGAGCTGGAGAACCACTAGTTGAGAGTCGAGGAAAATTCTAAGGTGACGAATATGATGGCGCTGGGCGTCGGCCAGGAGGCCAATGACCGCAGTGTATTCGGCTTGGTTGTTGGTTGCTAGTCCCAAATATATGCCGCTGGAATGTAGCATTTCATGTGAGGGGGTGTAGAGAGCCCAAGCAGTCGAAGCAAGATTTTGTGTCCAACGGCTAGTGCCGTCGGCGTAACCAATGTGGTAGTCTGGTGGAGGAAGCATCTGTCAATAGCACAAAGGATAGTTTAGATGAGAGGGAAGGAGGAAAAATATTAAAAACGCTAAAAAATAAAATAACCTAAAGTAGTATGACTACGTTTTAAGCATAAAATTTCTTGAGATATAACCCATTGACGGGTTCTTTGAGTGAGAGGCCTTCGAGGGAGGCCAGGATGTAGGTGCCTTTGGTGAAGCAATGTTGGATAATGTAAGGGCCATGCCAAAGCGATTCGAACTTGCCGTGGCCAAAGGTATCATGAGCGATATCATAAGCCAAGACGAGGTCGCCTTCGCGAAATGATCGAAGGTTGACATGGCGATCAAAGGTAGCCTTGGATTGTTTTTTAGCTACCTCGTTGTTCTGTAAGGAAGATCGACGATCTTCATCTAGAGACTCCAAGTTTAGCAAGCGCTGCTCCATTGGAGCAGTGTCAGGTAAAAGCTCAATTGCGGTGTGTAGGGTGGGAATTTCGCACTCGATGGGAAGAGTTGCCTCGACCCCATGGACTAAATGAAATGGCGTGAAACCTGTAGCGGTCTTTACTGCCGTTCGATAAGCCCATAGCGCGGAAAATAACATATGATGCCAATTGGTTTTATGTTTATTAACCGTGCGCGGTAACATGGTCTTGAGGACTTTGTTCACTGCCTCGACCTGTCCGTTGGACTGAGGGTAATATGGTGAGGCAAACTCGTGAGAGAAGCCTAACCGAGATGAGAGTTCGACGAAGATCTCATTCTCAAAGTGTTTCCCATGATCGAAAACGAGTTGGAGTGGTACCCCGAACTGGGATATGACATGGTTAAAGAAAAAACGCGCTGCAGTGTCAGCGATGTTGTTGAAGGTGGGCATAGCTTCGGCCCATTTGGTGAAGTAATCAACGGCGAAAACAATGTATTTGTGGCCATTGCTGGAGGGGGGATTACAAGTCATAAAGTTGATGCCCCATTTACAAAAGGGGCCTGCAGTAATTACAGGGTGAAAAAGAGCGGGGGGAGCGCGGGCTTTGTTGGCATAGAGCTGACATTGCTCACAGCGTTTCACGGCATGAATGTAATCATGAAACAGGGTAGGCCAAAAGTAACCGACCCGGATAATCTTTTGAGCAGTTGATATAACGGAAAGATGGCCCCCACATGCGCCACTGTGGCAGTCGTTTAAGACTCTGTCGGCCTCGTCAATAGTCAGGCAGCGATGAAGAATGGTGTCGACGCCCCGCCGATATAGGATGTCGTCGATAAGGAGATAGCAGGGGGGCCTGATGGCGAATGCGTCGACGATCATCTCGTGATAAATGGTTACCGAACTTTTGAGTTCGTAGGTAGACGAGAAGGTCGCCATACCAAGGATCATCTGAAGCAATGTAAAAGAGATGTTCGTCGGGAACGTCGGTATTGACGGGGGCACTGGGTGTGTTAGAGGGGAGGGTCGTGACAAGTTCAGCGAGAACGAGGGCCTTCTTACTCTTAGGTGTTGAGAACTTGAGGTCGTACTCCTGAAGGATAACGATCCATCGAGTGAATTTGCCATTAACTTGTCGACGACTGAGTAAATATTGCATAGGGTTGGAATCTGCAACGACCTTGTTGGTGCGAAGCAAAATGTAATGGCGCAGTTTTTGGACTGCGAGGACAACTGCAAGAGCAAGTTTCTCTTCGTGTTTATACTTCAAGGGTGGCCCTGAGAGGTTCTTACTAACGTAGTAAATGACGTGTTCACGATTGTCATCTCCGAGATGGACGAGGACGCCGGCTATTGATACAGCTGATGCTGATACGTCGAGGATGTAGTCGCGATTGTAGTCAGGTGCACCAATCAAAGGTGCATTTGAAAGCACTGCTTTAAGATCGTCAAATGACTGTTGGGCGTAGTCGTCCCAATGAAAAGGGATGTCGTGACGCAGTAAGCGAAGGAAACCGTGTGTGCGGATGGCGTAATCAGGAACAAAACGTCTAAGAAAGTTAGCTTTGCCCTGTAGACTCTGAAGTTGTCGTAAATTCTGAGGAGGTGGAATTTCGGTGATGGCTTTGACTTTGAGGGGTTCCACGGTAATACTGCTTTGTGAAACAATAAAACCGAGGAGGTGCCCTGCGGTGATGCAGAACACACACTTGAGAGGGTTCAAGCGGATGTTGTACTGACGACACCGTTGAAAAATGATTCGTAAATCATTGGGGTGTTGGGTGCGTTTCTTGGATCGAGCGGTGAGGTCGTCCAAGTAGGCGAGGATGATTGGAGCCAGATCGTGAAAGATATATGTCATGGCCCGCTAGAAAGTTGCGCCAGCATTTTTTAGGCCGAAGGGCATGACACGATATGCAAAAGTACCCCACAAGGTAATGAATGCGGTTTTGTACTGATCGACTGGGTGGATTTGAATTTGGTTATAGCCAGAGAATCCATCCATAAAGGAGAGAGCCTCATGGCCGGCGCAGTCGTCGATAATTTGATCGATGAAAGGCGTTGGAAAATTGTCTTTTGGACATGCGTTATTGAGATCGCGAAAGTCGGTGCAGATGCGAATAGTGCCCTGTTTTTTGTCGATGGGTACAGGGTTGGAAACCCATGAAGTATAAGCGATGGGGTAAATAAACCCGACCGTACGCAATTTGTCAATTTTGGCTTTGATAGCCGCGGCCTTGGATGGGTGTAGTGGTTGCTGTTTCTGGCGAACTGGTGTGATGTCAGGCCAGGTGTCGATGCGATGCTTGACAATAGAGGGATCGAGGTCAGTCATTTCTGTGTATGACCAGGCGAAAATATCCCTGTATTCCTGGAAGAGGGTTTTATATGCGGCGATTTCCTGAGGAGTGCAAGCGGCTCCAATGATGATTTCTTCAACGATGCCTTGTTTAATGGAAATGTCGATTTTGATGGTGGGGGAAATATTGGCGAGATTACCTTCTTCAAAAGCGTCGGGGGTAGGAATGGGATTGTTGAACCAATCGATAGGCCCAGATGGGATAAAATCTTTGGTTTCGACCGCGTAAATGGGGTTTTGGCTAGGAGGCATGAGGGCTTCTTGTGGAAGGAAGAGTGCACGATGATGTAGTGCGTCCCAGAGAGAGTCTGGGCGTTGTAACTCTTCTAGTATTTCTTCGTCGCATTGGAAACGACGGGAATATAATGGATCGTGAGGAGTGATCTCAGTGACAGTGTGGTTGCCCCCTGCTGAAGAAACAGAGGGGGTAATGCTAGGAGATGGTGAGGGTTCACTCGACATAAACCATATGTTGAAGTATTGAGGGGTACCCGTGGTGGTTGGATGGAGAGTTTCCGTAGGGAAATGAGTAGGAGAGTTGGGTGGGTTACAGGGTAAATCCTCAGATACGTCATCTAAGAACCAAGGAGGCGTTGGGAGTGCCTCGGGTTCGGGGGAAATGACATGAAGATCCTCGAGTGGCGAGGTAATGTCAATTATTGCTTCTGCGGGTTGGTGATGCAGAGTCAATTGACGTTGCCTATACTCCAGGATCATAGGACACTAGTATGTAAAATGAGCCAATGAATCGCAGAGAGAACAAGGACATCTTAGACGTTCATTGACTGAAGTGGTGACATAGCGGATGTCAGTGATAGTTGTGTAGAGGACGTAGCAGGGCGTGGGTCGTTCTGAAAGTTCTGGCATACATCAGCTAATGTCTGCCGGAAATGTGGCAGTGCTGGGCAATGATGAGTTTAATGGCCATACTCAGAACAGATAGCACACGCGAATTTAGTCCTCAACCCTTTACTACTGGAAGGTTGGGTGGTAGCAGTAGGACTAGCAGTAGTGATGGGTGGTGTGGGAGTTTGATTGAGTGGAATCAAATTCCGTAATTCCAGTAGTGATGGGCAGTTGTTGGTTTGGTGACCCTCTTTCTCACATAGTGCACACGGTGGTGGGATGCATGGAGGAAGTGGAGTTGTGGGCTCCTTCTTCTTTCTCCTGCCCCCAGCTATAGCAGGGGGGGTAGGGAGTATGGGGGTAGTGGGGGTAAGGACGGGAATCGTCATGGGGAGGCCTTCCTGTGGGGGAAGGGATGGGCGAGGGACCATCTCAGGTGGATGTAAATACCACACTGGGATTGCTAACACCATATTGGGTAGTGTGAGCGTTGTGGCTACCTGGAAAGCTTCTATACCGGATGGAGGGTAAAAGAAGGGAATTTGAGTGAGGGGTTGGGGAATTGTCTCCCAAACGGGATTATGCCCTTGGGGGGATGTAGATTCGTGGACCGTAGGGGTCGATGAGTGTGCAGGAGGCTCCTGTGGGAGTGGTTCTGCGACTATTGAGACATCAGGGATGACTGAAGCCTCCTGAGGAGGATGAGTATCCTCTGTGTGAGTTCCGTTAGAGGAGATGACACATACTTGATTAGGGGGAAGAAGCGGTGGTGCTCCATGGTATGTCCCTAATAAGGATGGATCTTTGAAAATACCAGGACCCATCTCAACGAGTGGATATGCGTCCTTGTTGGTGTGAATGAGAGAAAGAATGTTATCGAGATTGGCATATGGGTTTGGCCCATAATGTGAGACTTGGTCGATGGTCATAATCTTCCCGTTGTGGGGGAACATGATTGTCCGAAAGACGGATGATGCCACTGCCTTCATAGCATACATGTAGCTACATCCAAACAAGATATTGTAATCGAGTGGAGCATCGATAACTTCGATGTCAATGAGAATAGTTTTGGCCCCGAGTTCCACGGGGACATTTTGGAAGAGCCCTTCAGGAGATGATGGTCATCCGTCATAAGCTCATAATGTGATGGCGGAGGGTATGAGTTCTGGGGAACCAAGTTTCTGCCATACTGTTTTGGACATGATGCATGTAGATGCCCCCTCATCAATGATACACCGATGAATGGTGATGTTCCATATTTTTACTGGTATTTGAATAGCAACCAAGGCGGGAAGACGAGGTTCACAACTATCAAGGTCAAAGGTAATGAGTCGAGTATCTGCAGGGTCGACTGCCCCCAAGGCGGAAAGTAGTGATTTTTGCTGCGTAGGACAAGTTTGGAGGACTTCCAAAACTGACATAGCAGCCGAGGATTGTGCTAAGTCATCTACTAAGCTATAGTTATGAGCTGCCCTAGCCTGTGGGTTGTGGACATTCCTGCGCAATGGGATGCGAGGGATGCGTAGTGGGGGTTCGACGGAAGGGTGAGGGATTACCAATGGGGGTCCTGTTGGTGTAGGGTTTGTCTCTGGAGAGATAGGAGTAGATTCAGCTGTTGTAGGATACTGACGATTGCGTGTTTGTAGAAGAATTTCTTCCTCACTGCTGAGGAGAATCGTTCGCTCTGCTGGATTTTTGGGGTTATGGTATTGGCCCACCTGAGGTGGGGGATGCTGCGTGTTCTGTTGGGTGTTTATTACACCTTGATGTGGGATAGGATTTTGCAGCATGGCGGGAGGGGGTTGTTGTGCATATTGTTGGTTTGCCTGCTGTGGGGCAGGTTGCGCAGGAGAAGGGGGAAGGCTCCCAGAGCCTTTCAACCATTTGAAATCAGCGATCTGGGGGCAATGGTGAGTGTAATGACCGAACTCACCACAAAGGGCACAAGGGAGGATGGTTTTCACATTATTCTGCCCTTGGCGTTTGTTGTTGTTTCCCCCTTGGGGGTTTTGGTTGCCTTGGTTCTGATTGCCCCCAGTGGGTTGATGCTGTGGGGGTTGATTCCCGCCTTGACCGGGGTTGTTGTTATTCCAGTTCCATCCTTTCTTCTTGGCATTGTTTAATGGATGAGTTGGATTGGCTGTGTTCAATTGTTCAAAATTTTGGTACTATTGAGCAGCAGAGGGTTGAACAAAGTTTACCTCTGCATGAGGATGTGGGGGATCCATGGGTTGTGGAGGACCAGGAAATGGAAAGTAGGGATTCTGTGGCGGTACCGCTCCATAAGGTACATAGGAAGGCGTAGCGCTTTCGCTAGTACTATAAGCTGATGTTGAGGGGGTACCACTAGTTGTGGGAAGAGGTGGATGTACGGGAGGTGTCGGTGGTGGTCCACTAATGGGTGGAGATATAGCAACAGGGTATGGCTGTTGATAAGGGGGTGGGGGGTAATAAGAAGCTCCTCCATATGCCGATGGGTATTGAGGTGTTCCATACATCGGTGGTGGTTGGGGTTGTGGACTATGGTGTGTGGTGGCACCTATTAGTCCGTCTGCTGAGTGAGACATCCCAGGTTTGTCTTGACCAAATGGCACAGGTTTTGGGAGATCAGGCAATACCGTGTATAAGTACCCTGACTGTGCGTAAATGAGATCATACTGTTGGGCTTTACTAATGGCTTCTTCTTCAGATTGCGGGAAGGTGGAAGCTACATCCTTACCAAGGAGAGCGACAAGTGATCTAAGAAACCAGTCGAGACATTGCTGCTTGGTGGTTTCTGCTTTACACAAACTACGTCGCCTACGCCACTCATGAATGTGGTCGACGATGTGGGTGGATGAGGTCTTTTTGAAGTTAGACAATAGTTCTAGACCGTTGTCATGGCGGATGGGTAATTGGAAGAAAGTTAAGAACGCTTTGGCCAACGACTCAAAGGTTGTGTGGGAGCCTGATTTTTCTTCGACATACCATTTGGCTGATGGGCCAGTGAGTGTGCGTTGAAATAATCATAGTCTGATAGAGTCATCCATGATGCTATTGGAAGAACACCATAGATGAAAGGTCATGACGTGATTGGCGGGGTCATCCCCTGCCTTTCCTTCAAACTTTGGTATGTCTGAAGGAAGTTTGGTTGGCATTGCAGGCCATGTGGCATCATGTAATATAGGATCGTTGGTAAGCTTGGTGAGATCCGGTATGTTGAGAGAGGCCAAGTATGGCATCTGTAGTGGGGTGGGAGGGTTATCTCTAGCCATAGTGTGTTGTGAACCTGACCCTTGATGGGGACTAGGTGGGTTGGTGCTCCCTCCTTGAGA
>ML782963.1:121620-132434 GCA_009831015.1 Picea engelmannii | reverse complement strand
TTGCTTTGTAATCATATCGTATTTCTATAACTAATCTATGCGAATAACGTTAAGTGTGGGATTTATCACTGATACCCTGCCTTTGATTCTGTAGATTTTTATGTTCATCTTCTAAACAGTTTGCAGTCAAGAGATTCTTAAGTTCTTGTTGATTGTAGTTGTTTTCCCTAATCTTTCTTCCATCCATCATTTAAATTATTAAGATCCAGTGAGCTTGTTATCTCGCCTTGTGAAAGATTTCTTTGGCGTTTGTGGTTGTATCTCAGATTTTATTAAGTACAGACCCCATAGCCCAATGGATGTGTGATTTGTTTCAACCAGCTTTAAAAAATTTCCTTTACAACAAAACAAAACCCGTGCCTCTAACTAGCCTAATATCTTAATTCGAACAAAGCTAAATCATATAGAGAGATCCCTCTCCGAAGCTGGAAGGGCTAGATCCCAGCTTTAAAAGTGGTTGGTTAAGGTTACCTTTGTGTATTTCCTCTTTTCAACCTCTAGGAAATTTACAGATTGATAATAGGGTATCCATAATTGGAACAACTAGCTCTATAATATGTATCTGAATGGATATTGAAACTGCATGAAACAAGGCAAACATTGTTGGCCCTTGACCAATTTTTGAGGATTCTTGGTCATGTTTGACCTATTTTTGGGACTTCGACAGGGTGTCGAAGGTGGAGTGCAAAACGAAGCAGAGATCGCGAGATCTTGGCCCCTTTTTAGGGATTTTTGGGTTATGGGCTTATGTAATGGGTATGGGAATGTCGACCCATGGGTTTACCCATGTTTAGGCCTGATTTTGTAATGTATAAATAAGTAGCTAGGCAATGTAAGAAGAGGCCAATGTGCTAAGTGAAAAATCTTGATCTATGTGATCGAAGAGTTGTAAGTTGTGCTAAGTGCAAATAACAATTGTAAGTGCTTTGGCCGCAGATTGTTTAAAGCTCTGTGCCTAGACCTACTCGGGGAAGGAGGATCTAATGGAGTGCACGCAGATCTTCTGTCCTATGAGGAGTAGGGTTTTGATGCTTAGTGCCTGTAAGAAGCTTAACTGAAGATAATGAAGAGAAGACGAGTTGGTGGATGTAGCCCCAGGGTGGGGGTGAACCATGTACATGCTGTGTTGCTATGCTTTGTGCGATGTATTGATGTGTTTATGTGTTTAATTGCTTAGTGCTTTGATATAGATGAATGATGGATAGATCTATTGATTCTATATGCTTAATAATATAAATGAATGCTAGATATGACCTTTGTGATGTGCTTAGTGCTTGAATATAGTAGATCAGGTTGAATACTGCGATGCTCTGTAATTAGGGTTTTATCTTTGAAGTAGATTCCGGTTTAATACTGATGAAATATAACTTCTAAGTGCTCTGTTAAGGTGTTACAATCAAATATTTTTGTCCCAGCTAAGGTTGTAGACACTGGAGTCCTGCAACCACCCCTGCCTCTACCTTGAGTGAGACTTCATCTCCTTCACATGTGTTTCTGAAAGGGTCGGTAGTTAGGGTTTTTTTGGTGTGCTATTGTAGCGTTGAACCCTGGGTATACCCCTGTGCCAACAAATGGTTCCGTTGCCGAGACCGAAACTGTGATTGTTGAGATCTGAGGAAAAAAGTATCTTTGTGCGAAGATCTAACATGAAACTATGGAAGCTCTGTGTGTAGATCTGTTGCCTTAGTGTGCAACATTCTGCTTAATCTGTGAAGCTCTGTGCTAAGAAAAGAAGTCCGATATGAAGAAAAGAGGTAAGATCTGTAAGCTCCGTGCTTTTTTAAAGGTAAGAATAGTGAAAATTTTTAGATCTGGAAGCTTCGTGCTCTGCTGAAAGAAAGATTAGTGGAATTTTTTCTTCAAAATTATGGATCTAGGTATGTTTGATAAATTTTGTCCTAGCTTGAAAAGTAGGGCACAACTAGATGAAAGAAAATTTGATATGAGTAGATCTGATAAGAATAGTGAAAGATATGTTATACCTATGCATAGAAAGAATGTTTGGACTAACCAATGGATGCAGGATCCTAGAAATACTTTTTTGCAGGTTAGCTACTATGACCCTAGTGCACAGTACAGGAAAGGCTGGGGATCATTTGAAAGAAAATGAGGATTAACCCTTTGTTACAATTGCAGAATACTGGGACATCTGGCTAAGGAATGTCTTGGTATAATATCTAGTTGTCTTTGTTGTAAAGCTATGGACCATGAAGTTTTAGATTTCCCTAGAATGATTGCTAAGCTTGAAAGAATGAATATGAGACAAGAAGACCATGAGAAGGGTCAAGCAAATAATATTATGGAAAAACCCCAGAAAGAATCGAAGACTATATTACTACAAATAAAACAAACCCTGAATGACCACCGACATATCAAATTATCAGAGACCTTCAAAGAAAAAGAGCACATAAAAGCAAGAATAGGGGACTTCGACATTGACTGTGTTCTGGATGAGGAAACACAGGTCAATATCATGATAGAAATAACTTGGGAACTTTTAGGGAAGCCTGCTATGATTCCTTCATTGGGAGGAATAGGATTATTCAGAGGGAAGCTGATAAATCTATGTGGAAATCTCACATAGATCTCTATGAGTGCTCATGGAGCTTCGACAGAGGAAGATTTTGGGATTGTTAAATTTATTGAAAACAACGCCCCATTTGCTATATTACTAGGAAAACCTTGGATTGGAAGAGATCAAGCCATACGAAAAGAAGAAGAAGTCTTAAAGAAAAAGAAGCAAGAGTTGAAATATTTCATGACTAGGAAGATCACACACTTCATTGAAGAACAAGAGAACATATTGAAGCTATTTAAACCCAGAGACTTGGATATCGAAGTTGGAAGAACAAAAGAAGACTCACAGAAGATTGAAGCACCTAGCCCAGATAAAGAAGAAGTATTTCCCTTGAATCTTAGTAAAGAATATCAATAGCACAAAGTTACTATGCCAAGAGAAGATAAGAATAAGAATGAAAAGAGGAATACCGAGATGAAGCTCACTGGGAGAAAGGCTAGAAAACTAAGTAAGAAGAGATCCAAGATCGAAAAGTTACAGAAGGTTCTAGAGGGAACTTCGCAGAGGGAAAATTCGCAAAATTAGAACTTCGTCGGGATATCAGAACAGAGTCACATGACACTTCGCCATGGTGAAGCGATATAGCCATTGGGAACAGTATAACCATTAGACCGACACCCCGAACAGGTAGAAAGGAATTTATGGTCAGACAACTCACCATCAGACTGTTGGGACTCTGCCGTAATGGACATAACTTCAGTAATGAAGGCTTCTCGCCCATTGGAGAGATCCGTTGCCTAGTTATCTATTTATTCCATCGAGCATTGCACTGAGAACACTTTTTCCAACCATGATTATTTGAGCCCGCAGATTAGTTGATTTCTCACAGTGATGATCATGCTATCACCATCCATCCTATTGCATTGAGTAGTCACTCTTCAAACCTGATTTATTCAACCACGAGTGTGTATGTCCAAAGAACTTAGCACAGTTGAAGAGTCTATGAAGGAGGTACTCATCGACCTCATGATTGAAAGAGTAATGTTTGTGGGTGTACAAGCATCATCAATGAGAGGAGTGCAAGCCTCTTCGTCGACTTCTCACGGAGCCAGACCATCCCAACCATTAGCTAAAAAGAGAACCAAACACAGAGATGACCTAGCAAAAGTGAAGCTAATCTTTTGTGGGGTTATTCTACCCTACGGACTAACAAGCTAGGGCTTAAACTTGCATGCAGATCATGACCCTTAAGAAATAACTTTTAACCTCCTACCCAAACCTAAAACCCTTTTTCACATGCAAACATGGGAAGAATCAACTAACCTTTTTATCATCGGTTGAAGTAGATACTCCATTGAGCCTTTATCCCCTTGCTGCTGCTGCTCCTTCCAAAAAGCGATCCTGCAATTGAGACAAAACTACGCATGCATGATATTGATCTACTAGAGGGTTAGAGATTAAACATAAATCAAATAAAACATATAAGACTCATGTATTTGGGACAGGAAAAGCATCTTTTTATTAATCTCAATATGAACCAACTTACAATGATTATAGAGACCGGCCACCGTTCCTCGATCCTGATCCTAGGCTCCTCCTCTTCTTTGTCCTCCAACTGCTTTGCTTGAATTCTCCTAAAGCTTGAGGAAAGTCTAAAGGGTTGGGACAAAACGGATTCGGAAATTTGGCAGAGTTTCTTTGCTATGATTTTTCCTCTTTTGAATAGTACCCCTACCCCTCCTTTTATAGGCTAGAAGGAGCTAGGGTTTTAGGCGAACTCTCGGCCATGCATGGCTGGGAGTTCCAATTAACTGACAAAAAGCTTCTCGTCCCGGCGGAAACTTTCCTGATTTTTTTCTTTGTTAGGTAAACGCGGGCTGTAGTGGGCCAGCCAGCGTTCCAACGCGTGCTACAGAAGGCCTACCAGCATTCCAACGCGCCCAGTGATAGGTTAGGGCGTGGGTTACTTAATTTAGGAGGTTTTTGAAGAGTTTGTTCAGCATGGCTTTGGCAATGAAGGGCAATGAGTTGGCCTGATGCCAGGTAAGCATGGATAGTGCAATTTAGGGTTATAACAAATGCCCCCTAATGTGTGAGGTCAAAAGAGCATCTGATGGCCGAAATACATTACCAATTATTTACCAATCTGTACTGATATGCTGAATGAGTGAGCCCAGGAATTAGGAATCAGGAAGTGCCGTCTGCAAAAAATATCAAATGTCTCACCAAGGCGGGCATACCCATGCTCGGGATAAATTAGAACCATGGCTACCAATCAAATACACTGTAGATCCATGTCAAATAACTATAAAGAGTAGCCGCAAACAATACACAGCGGAGCTACATCTCGAAATCAGAAAAATATACATAGAAAGTATCCATCTCTCAGAAGCTGATTCGGCCTGATGGTTGTACTTCAGAGCTTGAGCAACAACTTCAAAGTCTTCTAAAACTTGGGCAGGAGTGTAATATGAGTGTACGACTGCACTACCCAGAGGTCTTCGACGGCTCGTCGGTTATGGACTTGATAATCTTGATGATCGGACTGAAGGCTTCAGTGATTTCAAACAAAGACTTGATTGGACGTTCAGGATGGCCGGGTATGCGGACAAGAGACATATTGTAGAGTGGCCGACTTAGGCTAAGTAACAAACTTCCCTTGGACAATAGCACGACAAGTGATAAGACTCGGGCAACATATCTGGTAATCATAAGTCTACGAAGCAGGAGGCAACGCAAACTCTCCATATGTTTGGAAGAGTAACCAAACGGTGGAGGACACAACTCAATATAGTGAGCAAGGATACCTAAGGTCATACTAAATCCCAAAGTCTGATGAATCAAATGGACAGATGTGCTTCATCCAAGGGCCACTCATAATGCTGCCAATAAAGAAAATACTTTTCCCATCCTCTTTTTGGGGTATATTTGATTTTTTTGTTCTTTTTGTTGATTTGGAAAAAGAAATAAAGGAATATTATGTTACAATGGAGGAACGAGTATAGCAAACATACAAGCTCAAGGCACAAGGACAAGACTGATGTTCTAGGAAATGATACTAGGGAAAAATCCTCCAGTGGCCAAAGGTGTTAAGACACAAAAGCAAACTATTACTAGGATGATGGGTAAAGGATGCAAATGTGGTTGATAGAACACACAATGGTAACGTCCTTCGATGTAAGTTTAACGAGCCCAGAGAAGGGAAGATCGGTGATTTTTCATGTTTAGAGAGTCTAAAAAAGCATAAAAGGAAACTCCATTGGGGTACCTTTTTCATCAATAGTCTAGTTGGTTCGAAAAAGGGGTAAACTAGCACCGACTAGACGTCAATTCAAAACCATTTTAACGAGTGTGACAAGGACAAGATCACTCGGCTATTGTTTCAATTTTAAGGAGTCTGAAAAAAGATTAACTATGGACTCCGTCAAGATTATTCTTCTAGACCGTTTTAACGAGTGTGAAAGAATAAGGTCACTCGGCAATCTTTTCAATTTTAGGGAGTCTGAAAAGAGCTTAACTATGGACTCCGGGGGGTTTTCTTTTTCATAAATTTAGTCCCTCAGGCCCAAAAAAAGAATAAAATTATACCTGAGGATACTCTTCTAAAGAATCAGAATTCGATAGAGTATTCCTTTGTTCGTACAGTTGACCGTCTGGACTGAAAAAGGGGTAAACTACCGCCGGACAGACGTGACTTCAAATTTCAGTTTAACGAGCGTGAAGGGCCACAAGATCGCTCGGCAATCTTTTCATATTTAGAGGGTCTGAAAAGGGCGTAAAAGGAGACCCGTTATGTTTTGGGAGTCCAGAGGGTAAGACAAAGAGTGAAAAAGACCCATGCAAATGAGGCTCAAATTCATATTCAGGAAAGACTATGCGGACTCCCGAGCCTACTATGTTGTCAGAAACGACATGGACACCATAATGCAACCAGGGACTAGCTAGGGCATCCATGTTTGGGTAAGCTCTACCACCCAGTTGCGACACTTCTAGAGCAGATATGACGGTTCCGTGGAAAACCAGATGGGATCGATCCTATATCGTAAAAACAAAAGGCAACGAGATGTAACAGTGGGGATAAAATCCTACCCTATATGCTCAGGTTGATTTTTGAATTTTTTTTTATGGACCATCCTTATGTATATTTTTTTTTATTTTCTGAAACTCAATGAAAAATGTCCCAATACCTGATCAAATCCCTTCCATATAACTCCGGAACCACTCAAAATGGTTTTTGGTATAAAGAAACTGATAAAAGGGGCCAAAAGGGTGACAAAAAGAGGCCAAAAAGTCTATAAATAGAAGCTGGCAGCTCATTATCACCATTGCTGATTTGGAAATTGACTCTGGAGCCAAAAGACCCCCTTTGCCAGATATCGTGATTCCGGGAGCTACGGTGGACCAAACGGACTTCTGCTTGGACCAAGTAAGTACAAACTCCCTCATCTTGCATTTCAATACTTTATTTGTTGCTTTTGGGTTGCTTCTGGGGGTGGCCGTCGAACTCTAAGAGGCCGGCCCTAGCAAAACACGGGCTGTCCAGGGACAGCCTGCGGGTACCCGCACATAGGGCTAAAGCGGCACACGGGTACCTGCGACTATCGCCTCGACAGCCCACGGGCTACTCCCCCATGATTGAAAAATGGACTTGGCAAGATCTAACTCCCCTTTTTGACTTGTGAAAAGTTTGGTTGTTGGCCAGGGTTTTGGTAGAAACCGTGGCCTTGACCAGCGTAAGGGTTTTGCATTTGAGGAGACATCATTTGCTGATTCCCAATGAAGGACATAGGATGTTGGGCATTCATCATATTTGACGGACTTTGGGAAGGATTCCCCCATGCCGGTCCTGTGGGGAGAGGCATAGAGGCCTGTCCGGGGTTCCATTGGCTGTGGAAAGAATTGCCCCAGAACGACATTCCAGATGAAGGAACAGATCCTTGTCCTGAGTTCCAAGGTCCTGGTATATGTGCCCCCAGTGCAGGAATAGTACCCTGTGCTGGCATAGACTGTCCAAGAATGGGTTTGCCCCCTGATCGGAAAGCAGCAGATGCGAAAGTGTTATTACCAAACGTCCTGTTCCAAATGACCGGTGACGAACCTATCGGTTGAGTTTGCGCAGGTGTTCCTTGACTCCCGGCTCCAAGTGGACTCATGTGTGCAGGCTGCCTGGTGGACTGCTGATGCAATCCACTAAGCGAAGGGGACAAAGGAGGAATATGACCCCCAGCGTAAGGAAAAGCATTGAAAGGGACAGGAATGCCCCCAAGTTGACCTTGCAGAGGAGCGTTAGAGCTCCCTACCCCCAGACCCAAAGTCTGTAACGTGGAAGAAGTGAGTGCAGGATTGGTACCTGAACTAGGCATACCGTATGAAAACAGAGGGCCTGTCGCACTAGGTGTGTAAGGAGGTGTGGCCGCCACGATAGATGGCATCGGGCCACTGTGCAACGTAGTTGAGGCCGAGACAATGGTGGCCCGGACCGTTGACAAAGTCAAGTTAGGAGAAGCTTCTCCTGTGGTAGTAACAATGATAGGAATGGAAGAATTCCTAGAGGAAGTGATTTGTTCCATAACTGGGTTAGGCGCTGATAGGCATTCGTAAAATTGAATTGGCACAATAATGTCCGACCAAGTATCAGCGTTTGAGGTTTCAACCGATCCAATATTGGCGACTGATTCCTCCGGGAGTTGTTCAAGCTCAATGGTTTGAAACCCGGTTGCTTCGAAAGACCCTTGTTGGTCTAACTTCCACCTCAGTGGTGGCAGGGGTGGCTCCAGTATAACTGGCGATAGGCCCAGAAGCCTTTGTGACCGACAGAGCTCTGAATCCTCCACTGTGTGAGAAGATTCACGACATGCTACGGTATTCTACACGAACAAACAGTAACACTCACTAAAAGAAAGCCCCTAGAAGATAAATCAAGCAAGCACTAAACTGGTAGGAAGAACAGTTACAACAACCAACACTAGAGCAACTTACCGGTGCAAGTGCAACTCGAATACGGAAGCACCCTCCAGGTATACTCTACAAAGCGTTGGTCCGATGTCTGTCCTAGGTACCGCGGTATACCCCCGCAGTCACCTGTGTATGTCCCTAGAAAAGATTGGCAACTAGTTTTCCAGCACGTGAACAACTATCAGGCGGGTACAGTCGACAGTCGGGTAGACCACAATGAGCAGGGTATCAAGCCCGAAACCTGTCAAGGGTATAGAGAGAAAATCGTCCGGAATACGACTGAGGACCTCGAACGGATTCGAGACCCACAAAGCTCCGTGGCAAATGCAAACGACGAAATCCCTTAACAGATCCTCTATATGTGTTCTCCACAACGCTCGGTCCAGCTTTGGAGGGGTTATCTCCACTGCCTTTCCTTACGCGACCATGTGTTTAGCCCCTGTGTTAGAGGGGGGTCCTAAATAACTTTCTGTAACTGGACTTCTACACTCCCTATTGACAGACTCCAATGTTTGGTTTGGGTGGCCTTGGAGAATTTACTCTCCAACCTATTCCAAGGCCCTATTCCTGAGCTAGTGTATGCACCCTACAAACAGAAAAGTCTACTTGATTTTATTTAGCGTTGCTTTTAATGGGCTTTTTTAAAGTCACAAGGTGCAAAAGTGAAACTGATGGTGTGTAAAAAGACTCAAAGCAAAATGAACAAGAAATGCTTGGAAACAAAAAAAATTTCTAAAATGCAAAACCATCAACTTTTCAACAAGAAAGACTTCTTTTTCTTTTCGAAATTACTAAGATTTTATGCAGTAAATATGAGGGATTTTCACTCAGATCTGCGAGCTACTTATACTTGACATGCACTGCAAAAACTTATGCAAAACAGACTTCTTTCCTAGCTACTGATGCAACAACACAATCCTCAAATCAACAAGAAAATGACACAATTTTTTTTTTATATTTTATTGCAAAATAACGCAACAAGGAAAAATGATGACAAGATCAAAACCAAGAGAATGAAAAGAAAACTCTGGCTTAAAGCACAGATCGCAAACAGAATCAGAGAACAAAAATGCGAAAAAGCAATCAAGACAACACTCACTCTAACACTTGCCTAAAAACCATAAAACAAATATTTTTTCTCTTTTGTCTTTTCTATCAAAAAGTCAACTAACAAGCACAAGCTAAGGGTGAACTGCCCTAACCTGCTGACTGTGCAGCCCCAGACTCTAGACCCCTGAGAGGAGCTCTTCTCACCACAGGAGGGGATGACTTCCCCAGCCAAGCAGAAACCCTACCAATCAAGCCCGCGACTGTCACCAAGACAACACGCATGCAAACGCATGCTGAGCTTCTACAGCGCACGGGTACTTGCGGGCTAGCCTTAAACAGGCCGCGGGTCTGTGTAAAAGCCAAGATAAAACAATACATAGGAAGCCTAGTCCTGAAAAATGCCTCTGGTATTGACAACCAGGGTCTCTGAAAGGCTTGGGTGCTATTACTTCAACAGAAAAGGAAAATTTTCACAAAAAAAAACAAATGCAAAGAACAACTAACCCACTAAGGTAGACTGAAAGCAAGACAGTAAACCAACAGAACCCAGACAGGATCCAGAAAGCCCCCTGAGAAGGTAAACTTATGACAGGGAAGAGGGGATTGCCTCTTAAGCTTCCTGGGCTCTACACGCTACTGAAACCACTACAGCAGGTGTTCAAACGCGGGCTGTAGATGGTTAGGGCACGGGCACACGCGTGCAGGCCTTCTGCAGGCCGCGTGTACCTCTGTGTGTCCCGAGAATAAATGTCAAGCGTCAGTCAAGGAAGACTGGTATTGATAACTAGGTTCCCTGCTAGCATTGACCTAACATACAACAATAATAAACAAAGAAACAGAGACTGAACTTCTTTGAACTACCCAAAAGATCTTTAACCAAATCCGAAAACCCTAAGAGTAAAATAGTCCCCAGTGGAGTCGCCAATTTTGTTGTGGGGTTATTCTACCCTACGGACTAACAAGCTAGGGCTTAAACTTGCATGCAGATCATGATCCTTAAGAAATAACTTTTAACCTCCTACCCAAACCTAAAACCCTTTTTCACATGCAAACATGGGAAGAATCAACTAACCTTTTTATCGTCGGTTGAAGTAGATCCTCTGTTGAGCCTTTATCCCCTTGCTGCTGCTGCTCCTTCCAAAAAGCGATCCTGCAATTGAGACAAAACTACGCATGCATGCTATTGATCTACTAGAGGGTTAGAGATTAAACATAAATCAAATAAAACATATAAGACTCATGTATTTGGGACGGGAAAAGCATCTTTTTATTAATCTCAATATGAACCAAC
>ML782963.1:83061-121531 GCA_009831015.1 Picea engelmannii | reverse complement strand
TTTTCTTGAATTCTCCTAAAGCTTGAGGAAAGGCTAAAGGGTTGGGACAAAATGGATTCGGCAATTTGGCAACGTTTCTTTGCTATGATTTTTCCTCTTTTGAATAGTACCCCTACCCCTCCTTTTATAGGCTAGAAGGAGCTAGGGTTTTAGGCGAACTCTCGGCCATGCATGGCTGGGAGTTCCAATTAACTGACAAAAAGCTTCTCGTCCCGACGGAAACTTTCCTGATTTTTTTCTTTGTTAGGTAAACGCGGGCTGTAGTGGGCCAGTCAGCGTTCCAACGCATGCTGCAAAAGGCCTGCCAGTGTTCCAACGCACCCAGTGATAGGTTAGGGCGCTGGTTACTTAATTTAGCAGGTTTTTGAAGAGTCTGTTCAGCATGGATTTGGAAATGAAGGGCAATGAGTTGGCCTGATGCCAGGTAAGCATGGATAGTGCAATTTAGGGTTATAACATGATCCCAACCATATTTCCTGATTACATCCCGCCTCTGGCTAGCACGGTGAGTCGTGATAGTGTGCCAAGAGATTTCGAGTACACCATGGTTACTGTGTACCTCCCAAAGGGGATACGTGCAGTTCGAGCGTAGCAGGACAAGATCGCAACGTTGAAGTTCAACGACTTCAAACTAGGAGACTGCAAGAACCATATCATGCTCGCCCCGTATAAATACCTGACTAGAACAAAGGGTACAAATTTGAAGATAATCCCCCAGCCATGGATGATGAACCTCACGTAGTCCACCCTGCTGAATGTAATGAAAATCCCACACTTTGTAAGGCACCAGATAGTCAACGTCTATGTCAAGCTACTACTTTCATGTTACCATGGAGGATACTTATGGCTAGATTGTCGTATCACAGTCGATTCGACGTTGATCCATAGGATCACCAAATTAAGTATGCAAGGACCTGATCCACATGAATGTTATCCAGAAAAAGCCACAGATCGCGCACTAGCACAGAAGATCAAGGATACATACGAAGATGTTGAGAAGGGGACGCGAGGCTACAAGGTAGCTTCCATCCAGAATGGTGCAGTGCGCCTAGCATGCCAATTAATTTAGGGAAATATAGTAAGGAAGAACAAACCCACGCAGGTCACAAGATTTGTCATTGACCTTGCAAGGTAATGTGTGGAAGGCCTAGAGATGAACTGGGTGAAGTACCTAGTTAATCAGTTGGAATTGAACTATTGCGAAGCACATGATCAAGGCTACGAGTTCCACTTTAGCTGGCTCCTGATCCTCATCGCGTTTTTTTCTTGAGAAATGCCGGAAGGTGCAACCTTCCTGGATATTGAGTCATTTGAGCCCCTCACTGTGAAGTTCACTACGCTCTGGTACTTAAGCGATATGGGAAAACAATGGCAGTTGAACACAATTTTTCACACCTATTACCTCCAGCCGAAGAGAGCCATCGAAGTTGAACCTCGCATGACATCGAACACCCTACAGAGGTTATGACGCCTCATGAAGTTCCACACAGATCGACACTTCATCTATATTACTGCGCAGGCATATGAACATAAAGAGCAGCTTCAATCATACTACAAGCTCATGGAAGAAGACCTTGAGGAGATTACTAAGGATTGGTTAGCAGACCTCCTTATCCCCGCCGACCCTTCAGAGATGTCTGACCCTAAACTAGACAGTCTGGAGGCCGCTCACAACAAACATGACACACCCAAAACCAACATAAGGAAGAATAATGAAGAGGTCCAAGACTTAAGTAGTGCCTCAGAAAAGACTGCTTGAGTATCACCTAGCCGAGGGGGTGATGACGACATAGAAGAAATAAATGGTAAAGAAGCTGAGAAAAAGAAAGGTGAAGTAATGCCGCCTAGAGATGAGGATGATCCTTTGAATAAGAGGAAGGTTTCTTCCATGAAACCCTCTTCCTGAAAGAAATCCAAGGCCACATTGACCAAGATGTAGAATGTGCTCACTGTCGATGATTTTGACTTCATCATCGCAATTGTAAACGACGCCTCGCAGAAAATATTGGAGAAACAAGAAACAAAGAAGGAGGACATGTACGACAAAATTGAGGTCGGACTCTGAGGGGTACACTAGGCCCTTCAGTCCAGTCGACCAATATCCACTGCACCCCTGCCATCGGGAGAACCAAAGTTGGGATTTGAGCCAGCCCAACACCTTCGATTAGGAGATGCGACCAAATCTCACCTTCATAGTGCACAATATGGAATAGGACAATCCACCCAGACCTTGAATAAAGTGAAAGGAGTACTTGTAGAACAATGTCGAATTACAGAGCAGGAGAAGGTTTCTCTCTAGACAAAGTTTGAAGAAGAGAAAACACATATCCAACAAGAAAAAGAACAATTGCTCACAAATCAACTCGAAGTGAAAGAAGTAGTCAACAGAGAACTCCTCTCTATGAAAGGCTTGGAGCCAAAGGTAGAATACTTAATTGTGCATCAAGTAGAGTAGCTCGCGGAAGCTATCCAATAGCTACAACAAATAATAGAAGACTTAGAGCTCTTCATAGTGCCCGACACTCCACAGGATGCAAGGGATCACAGAGAAGCAACTTCCTAGAGCATAGTCGAGAGAATAAAGGCCCTTGCTATGGAATGAAAGAAACTAAGTGATTGAAGTGCCCAAACATATGAGTGACTCACTGAGAATCCAGAACTGAAGGCACTAGAGTCACAACTCCAGGAGGCGAAGCAGCACGCAGAGACAATACAGGCGCAATTGAATCCCATGTTAGATGTTGAAAGAATGAAGTGATCCCAAGAGCAGCACACTGCCCAACAACAAGTTCACACCATTCTGAGTAGATTCATGGAAGTGACTCAAAGGCTACAACCCGTACAGGATGAAGCTTTCCAACTATTCACAGAGATCGAAGTTCGAGGAGCAGAACTAGAGCAAGTCATCACTGCAGCTGAACAATGCCTAGAGGGACCTATCAACGAAGCAATCATCCAAGAGTTCGCTGAACAAGAGGTTGTGACACAACAACAAGTCAAAGAATCTCGAGCCAATCTTGAGGCTTTAAAGCAGAGCTACCTAGATATGAGTGACTCAGGACGAGTCACAGTTGAGTGTTGGGGGCCTGTTGGCCCTTGACCAAGTTTTGAGTATTCTTGGTCATGTTTGACCTATTTTTGGGACTTCGATAGGTTGTCGAAGGAGAATCTCAAAACGAAGTGGAGATCGGGGGATCTTGGCCTCTTTTTAGGTATTTTTGGGTTTTGGGATTATGTAACGGGTATGGGAATGTCGACCCATGGGTTTACCCATGTTTAGGCCTTATTTTGTAATGTATAAATAAGTAGGTAGGAAATGTAAGAAGAGGCCAGTGTGCTAAGTGAAAAATCTTGATCTATGTGATCGAAGAGTTGTAAGTTGTGCTAAGTGAAAGTAATGATTGTAAGTGCTTTGTGTGCAGATTGTTTAAGGCTATGTGCATAGACCTACTCGGGGAAGGAGGATCTGTCAGAGTGCACACAGATCTCCTGTCCTATGCGGAGTAGGGTTTTGATGCTTGGTGGCTATAAGAAGCTTGACCAAAGATAATAAAGAGAAGAAGATTTGGTGGGCGTAGCCCTAGGGTGGGGGTGAACCACGTACATGTTTTATTTCTATGCTTTGTGCAATGTATTGATGTGTTTACTTGCTTAGTTCTTTGATATAGATGAATGATAGATAGATCTATTGATTCTATCTGCTTAATAATATAAATGAATGCTATATCTGACCTATGTGATGTTCTTAGTGCTTGAATATAGTAGATCGGGTTGAACATTGCGATGCTCTGTAATTAGGGTTTTATCTGTGAAGTAGATTCTGGTTTAATACTGATGAACTGTAACTACTAAGTGCTTTGTTAAGGTCTTACAATCACAGATTTGTGTCCCAGCTAAGGTTGAAGACACTGGAGTCCTGCAACCACCCCTGCCTCTACCTCGGGTGAGACTTCATCTACTTTACAGGTGTTACCGAAAGGGTCGGTAGTTAGGGTTTTGTTGGTGCGTTGTTGTAGCGTTGAACCCTGGGTCTTCCCCTGTGCCAACAAACATGATAAGAATACATTTTCACATTAAGGGCACATGACATATCTACTTCCATGACCCTCAATTGCAAAGTTTTGTTTGATATTGTGGCCTTCAATTTTGCAGTTCAGAGAGTCATTGCGTTTATATGGGCTTTCATGCTCAGTGGCAAGAATGTGGGCATAGGGCGATGAAGAAATAACACATTGCAACTTGGGGAATGGTGAAGCAGGGCTTGGATGCGATGGAATAATGGTGATAGATTTTAGATTTGTAAGTGGATCATATGATTTAGGACCTGTGAATGTCATGTTGAGGAAAATATATGAATTTATCTTACTCAAGCATTTTCGAATCTTGCTTGGATAAAGAAAGATAGTCGGGAATATTACCCTATTTGTATAGCCTCAAAATATATTTCCCAATCCACAAGCATTAATTACAAGGGCTTAGGATGATTTTTTAAATAAAAAAGATTGTTGCAAAATATAACATTTTTATATAATTTTTTGATCATATATAGATTGCAAAAATCAAATGTGGAGATCAAAAGAAAAAATAACCAAGTCATAGATTAACACAAGTGAGACAGAATAGAAATTGCTTTATTTCATTCCAAGAAATCAAAAGTATCCTTCTCTTACAAAAATACCTGTGGGGGCATGGACTAAGGTCAAAATTAGAAATCCCCGATGAAAAACATACAAAAGGACTCTGACAAGAAGTAAAAACTGAACTTTAAAATATGGATCAACTTTCCATAGACTACTGCCCACTTGACTCTGCAAAATATCCTTTATCAGTCATGAAACTCAATTCATAAACAGACAAGTCTACACAGACTATCAAATATAGATCAACACCTCTGAAATAAGCATCTGAATGATATGGTTCAACTTTGAACCTTGATGTCTACAATAGGACCCTTTTGTCAAAAGGAGAATTAGGCCTTTAATAATTTGAAGAATGAATGAAAACTGAACTATCTCAATAAAACTCAAGAGAAAACCTTAGTATGCTTTCTCCTTCTATTCTCCCCTTGTTCTTCCTTCTCATTTGGCTTTTATGCATTCCAAATTAGTTGAAGTAGTTCAACTACCTCATTTAATTAAGTTAATTAAAATTAACTAATTTTAGTTTAGGGGAAGTAATAATAATAATAATAATTAAGTGTATTTTATTAAATAATAACTAAGTAGGTGAGACCCCTTGTGACTCCCTTTTATTTCTTAACAAAAATAAACATAATTAGAAAACCAATCAAACACATGCCTCTTTGTGGCTCCCATAATTATTTCCACAATTTGAAAATTAAATATCAGAAATATTTCAAATTATATCCAAACATGAAAATATCCACAATATCCAGAAATAGTTTGTTGTCCAAAAATTTTTGCATCCCACTATCCTCAATTAATCAATTATAAACACATAATCAAAATCCATATTTGCCACTTTGAGAGACAATTCTTCCTTTGTTGTTGTTGTCCCCTTTAGACTTCTCAGAATTAGCCTTAGGTTGGGTGGAACCTTGAGGCTTGATCTCAATAATGACATGGGAGAAATCATCCCTCAAGTGCATATGGGAGGAAACTGACTTGGCTAAGTCACTTGAAGGAGAGGAGGGAGCAACAATATATTTACCTTTTTCATGCATATGGTGAGCCTTGGTTTTGAGTCATTTTCTTGCATGGGAGGACTATACAAGTGAGTGTACAGGGGAAATTTGAACATTTGGGTTTACAGGTGGAGGAGGAGGAGGTAATGACAAGTTTGGCCAGCCACGATGGTGGGAGATTGTTGGGTGAACAAGCGCCTGCCATTCATCATTCTCGACAACTTCAGGTTGCAAAGATACATGGGGAGGCACGGGGATACCAGGAACATTTCAGGGCTAGAAGGAAGTTCTCTCTGGTCTAGGCTAGACTATCCCTTGCCCAATCCAATTGAAAAACCTAGCTTGAAAAAGCTGGTTCAACTCCGAAGGATCAACATCAAAATGTATTGAGAATCTGAGCCTTATAGGCCCTCAGTTCCAGTTACCTCTGCCCCTATTCTTTCTGCCATGAATGCCTCTACCGAAGAAGCTCATCCTGTATTCATCAATTATTAGCAACTAGATATTAATAGACCATACATGACATTCTCTTAATATGAAACAAAGTTTGGCTCAGAAATTAACATAAGACCCATGCAATCCAATCCATAAAATTTATTTAATAATTTTCAAATGAGAAGGGGGTGAAGTAGGATTCATGGGATATCTGGGGGGATTGTAATAAGAGAAAAAGTGATATCATGATAGGGAGTAAGAACACGATTATTTCTCAACAATTCATTAAATAAATGATTGTGCAAACAATATCAAAATATATCAACTGCCATCTATCTCTGTGTCATTTTTTATCACTGTCATACAAAGTTTTAATTTTATTTTAGTGAACATGGTGTGCAAAATGAATTTGGGATCGTGAGGGGATTTATAATGAACGAAAAAGTGAGATAATAAGAGGGAATTATTCAGATATTGTTCATAAAATAAATTAAATCCAAAGAAAAACAATCATAATTATGTTCCAATCACAATCCAAAAGCATCCACTTCTTAGACCAAGATCCTTGAACTGTTCCTTAATTACATATAGATTACTTGTTGTCTTCAATGAAACAATTTAATTTTCCAGAATTATTCAATTTATATCAATCTGTGTATCCTACATAATGACTATGAAAATCATTTCCAATTCCACAGTAAAAACATATCCATTTGAGCCATCGTCCTGTATACTCTAATGTTGACCTCTTTCTTTTAAAACAATCATAATATGCACAATGATTACCATTATCTATATACAATATTTATCCCTAGCAATCAAACAATAATCAACCGAGGATCAACCATCAACAATCAACTATCATCAAACAATAATCAGGCCCAATTTAATCACCCACGGGTCTTTTTTAAATATGAATAGAATTAAGAGCATGTGTAATGAACCAAACATACACACAAACCTTCAACAATATAATCGACCCCAATCTCAATTCAAAAACATCTTTAACTAAAACATGTAGCTCTGATCTTCGTATCCACGTGTACATTAGTATGTATAGACTTCCCCTTAAACGAAATACTCAATAAAGATAGAGCCATATAATGCGTGAAGAGAACAGAACCATATTGACACACAAGTGTCTCTTTTTAAAATTGACATGACCAAGATCATATTTGATGAACCGATCATAACACAGGTGCCTTTAGAACTCAATTGGAATCATGATCGTGCTAGGATTTAACACATTAATGAGTGGAAAGACCAAATCAACCAAAGGAAAACTCTCAGGCTGTAGGTAACCCATACTTTTTATGTTCAAACAATTTCATCACAGAGAGGAAATATGGAGACTTAATCAATAAGTGGTCTCTGAAGCCAGAGAGCCCATGCCCTTTCATAATTACATCCATTATTAAACTGGTCAACCAAAGTCTTGACAGAACGAAAGGTGCCTGAGGAAAAATAGAAGCAAGTCGGGCTTAATGGAACCAAGTTGGGTTCTTGAGAATTTTATTGCAGAAATGTAATGAAAGTCTGCTTGACCTTTGAAAAAACAGAGGGATCATAATATTTTTACCTTCTAAAAGGCATTACCATCGAGAAGCAACCATAGGTAAACAAGTATATTCTCAGGAAAACAAAGATTCACACTCTTTTGGAAACACCAGAGTCTTTCAACTTATAACCCCAAGATCTTGACAGATCCATAAAGAGAATGCCTAAGTATAAACAAGTCAATTCGATCTCAACAACCGAGGCACACACATATGCCTCTAAAAATTTATTGCAGAGAGGAAATGAGGGTTGATTTAAGCAATGAACAATCCTTGAAAACATAGAGAGACTGTGTCTCTTCCCAACACCCAGGAGGTTGATAACCTTCAAAATGCAATTGATAGTGACATTTACCACTAACATAACAGTTAGCCATTATAACAGAGATGAGAGGAGCGAGAGTTAATACTCTTGTGAAACAAATGCCAGAGAACAACCTGTGGGCACTCAATACATACACAGGCCTCCATTTAACATTCTGGGAAAAACAAGATTGGACTGTGGAATGATTTCGGTGATAGCAAAAGTAGGAAAATCCATAACAATAATAGCTCAGGGCTTAGACAAAAAGAACCACACCACTGTTGACAGTTACATTGCAACCTAGAGGACGAACCACAGCAATGACCGAGACGAAAAAGGGATGACAACAACTGATACCCAGACTGGTGGTAAAACCCCATGCGAATAAAACTCAAAACTTGTTGCACTATTGACATGATTCCAAAGAGAACCAGAATAAACCCCAAGTTGACCACCATTTTCTTTTAAGACAATAGCCAATGTGCATACTTTGCAAGCAATAACACCCATTACTTTCCATGAAAATGCCAACATTCCACAGTAATCATAGAGAACACCATAACACAACATTGAATACCCAGTCCAAAACTCTAGAAAGACACAGAACCCATGCAATCCTGAGCGACCATTTCATTCATAATACTGAGAGTCCATCATGGATGGAAATCAAAGATCCATACCTGTGAAAAATCACTTCAAAGATGAGCTGGTTTGAGTTTTCCGCTTCCAAAACCTGAAATCACAGAGCTTCCACAACCAACATAGAAAAATGAAACTATGGCTAGGGTGATGGACTCAAGGGTGGGTTGGAGTGACGTGTAGTAAATGCACATCGCTTCCTCACCGGACCCTATTCAATTCTACGCACTAGCCAATCCATCAACCATTAAATTCAACATATAACTATTGCATAAATTCAATGTCATATCCATAGTAAAGATTCGATGCCATATCTATTGTATAGTGCACCACCCAAAACATGTCACAACTTTAATAATAACCATACGTTAACATTACCATAAGTGCCTCCATATAACTCTTTAACAAAATCACATGATCCTTTAACCCAACGCATGGTATAGCAACTTGGTCCATCATTTAACATTCTTCACAAGGTTTATATATAATCCTTTTGTCATATCTTTATAAATTATTCATAGTTTTTCCTTTTGTTTTGAGCTAACTCCCGTACCATTTTATTATCTTTTTCATAAATCATGTACAATATTACTAACCAATGTTATATCATAACATAACATAGAACCTTTGAAACAATATAATCCTTATACCCATAGCACTGCCTTGTATTGCAAGTGAATATCAACAACATTTATCAACAATGCATCAACCAACAATGTTGTCATATCAAAGGAAACCAAGACTGCATCATCAACTGTATAGGACTGTGTAGGAAACATCATAACATTAACAACATACAAGAGTAACATGTCTATATTTGTGCCTCTAGTCTACAAGGGGGTCCCACCTACTAGTTTATTATTATTATCATAAATAAATAATAGAACCTATCAATCCTTTGCAGGAAAAATTCATCCGTGCGATTTTAATCTTCAACAAACTGGCAACTCCACAGGGAAATTTGTTTCCAACAGATTAAGAACTCAGATTGTCTGGTTTTTTATACCAAGTAAACATCGGATCATGAAAATAGACATCAGAATGATTATGCAACAGGGGGAAGTGAGTGGTTTTAAGGGAAACATGACTGGGATTTAGGGAATAACTCATGGAAAGTGTTAAGTATGAGGGGATTTATCCCTGTATGGATAATCATTTGATTAATCATAGTAAAAGCATTCTTAACTTCAAGGAGAAAAAATTTATGGTATGCTCTTTTGAATCTTGGAGTGGATGGAAGAAAAGGAAAGTAGAAAAGGGATAAAACCAATTACTATCTTATATAACAGCAGCTGAAGCAGATAACAATTTCAATTATTCTTTCAAGGGGAACATCATGACAACTGTGTAACCTGATTGTTATTGATTAACAATACTTAGCAGAATAGCGTCGTTGTGGCAAAACTGATCCAACATTTTATTTTGGCAAGAAATGAAGTCAAATAAAAGAAACAAAATAGCAAGAAATGACATAGTAGAAATGAAACAGTTGAAATGAAATAACAGAAATGTAAAATCAAAGAAAATAAAACAAACTATAATACATAAAAATTTCCATACAACATTTAAACTTTCAAGTTGGTTCCACATAGTGTTTTAGGTCGGAACCGTTGGTGCTGTAGGAAAACAATCGCTCTTGTAAGTCCTTTAGGATATAGGAATTTGCGCCCAAGATAAAAGCGATATTAAAAGGACCCAACCATAATTTTTGGAACTTTGAATGACGTCCTCTATCAAGATGAGCTAAATCCCACATCAATACCTTATGATTAACCTTAAATTTGACAGCCTTGACACTTTTGTTGAAATATGTTTTAATAGTTTGTCGTCCTCTCTTTATATTATCCAAGGAAAGCATCCTTTGCTCCTCCAAATACAAAAGTGCATTCATTCTTGGAGAGACATCAAAAGAATTTAATTCTTCAACCTGTAGCATTAACCTTAGAGAGGAGAGTTCCAACTCGGTAGGCATAATGGCTTCTTGACCATAAACAAGATGGAAAGGAGTGCAACCAATTCTCACCTTGGTGGATGTGCAATATTCCCAAAGGGCGTAAATGAGGAGAGTGTGCCATTGACGAGGCTTATCTTTAATGAGCCTCTTGATAATTCTGACCAGATAATTATTCGTAGACTCGGCTTGCCTGTTTCCTTGGGGATAATAAGCTGATGAGGTAAAATGTTTAACCCCCAATTTAGCTAAAAAATGGGCTAGCTTAGCATAAATAAAAGCGAGACCATTGTCTATAATAATTTCCAAAGGAAGACCAAATCTGGAAAAAATATTAGTCTCCAGGAAAGAAATCACTTGCTCATCTTTTGAATGCTTAAGTGGGACAACTTTAGTCCATTTCGTAAAATAGTATGTGGTTGTCAAGATAAAAACTTGCCCTACTGAAGGTGGAGGATTAATAGGACCAATAAATTCCAAACTCCATTTTGAAAAAGGAAATTCAAGGAGGTCAGGTTATAAAGGCATAGCATAAAGACATTATTTCCTAGCAAACTTTTGGCACTTGTCACAAGATCTTGAAAAAATATAAGAATCACGAGAGATTGAAGGATAATAATACCCTTTCGTGATAATTTTAAAAGTAGACGTTTTAGCAGAAAAGTGACCTCCTAAATGAATAACAAAATTTGAAGATCCATGAGTCTCTTGTAACAATTTATATGCTTCCTCAGGGAAGTAACATACCATCAGAAAATCTCCTAAACAAGAAGTCTCCTATAATGACGTATCTAGAAGATTCGAGACAAATCATTCTTATTTGATGGTTATCTAAGTTATCTAGACATATTTTATTTTGCATGTAATAAACTAAATCTCTATACCAAGGATGTTCATATACAAGAAGGATTTCAGTGCTGATAGAGAGCTATCTTGTTCATCAATTTCTTCACTTGTTTCAACATAATGAGCTAAGTGAAGGGCTAAGTCACATCCCTTGATAGTTTTATAAGTCATGATGGTTAGATCGTGCTCCTGGATCTTGGAAAGCTAGTGTGCAAGATTTCCTTAAAGATAAGTCCGTGAGAGTAAAAACTTGACTGCAGGTAAAGGGACTTTTACCAATGTATGCTTACCTAAGATGAAGTGGCGAAATTTTTCAACATCTTTAACAAGAGAGAAAGCATGATTTTTAATAAAAGAATATTTAAACTTATCATCTGACAAGATTTGACTCATGTAAGCCACTGGTTTTTCCTTAACTTGGTCATTACATTACATGAGGATAGCATAAACTGCTTCCTCTATGGCACTAGTATATATCATAACTTCCTTCTCAAAATCTAGCTTCGCCAAAACCGGTGCAGAACTAATTACCTTCTTGATTCCTACAAAATCATTTTGGACGTCATTCGTCCAAGAAAAAAAGCAATCTTTCTTAAGAAGATTATGAATTGGCTTGAACATTACAAAAAAATTAGGAACAAACCTACGGACAAAGGTAACAACACCCATAAAGTCTTGAACCTCCTTTTTGGAAGTAGGAGCAGGAAGATTTAGGATAACAACAATGCTTTTAGGATCTATGTTTATTCCTGAATCAGAGACAATGTGCCCAAGGAGCTTGCCCTTGGTAACGCCAAAAATAGACTTAGAAGTATTTAAAGAAATGTCAAATTTTCTGCATCACATGAGAATCTTGACCGAAATGATCTGATCGGTTTTTAGAATACACAGTTAAGTCATCAAGATAAATCTAAATAATTTTGTCGATCAAATCGTCAAAAGCTATTTGCATAGCTCTTTGGAAAGCAACAACTGCATTAGATAAGACAAAAGGGATACATTCATAAGAGAAAGTGCCCCAACATGTAATAAAAGTTATTTTATATTTATCTGTCCTTTTCACCTCAATTTGATTGTAACCAAAAAAACCATCAAGTAAAGACATCATCTCTGACCCTGCAACTTGCTGCAAAATCATTTCCATATTAGCGAGAGGAAAATGGTCTTTAATACTGGCTCTATTCAATGCGTGAAAATCAAAGAATAATATAATCTTACCAGTTGCTTTACGAATGGGAACCAAATTAGAAACCCACTCAGAATACTTAACAGTGAAAATTATCCCAGCCTTCAAGGGTTTTTCCAACTCTTTTTGAATAGTTTCTTCCAGTGCAAGGTTAATGGATCTTTGTTTTTTCCTAACTGGTTTTATGCCCTCCTTGATAGGAATGGAATGATGTATAAGATCAGGATCAAAACCACGAAGATCCTCGTAAGATCAAGAAAAAACATCTTGAAATTCATGAGGTAACTCAGTGAAATTCATTTTTTCTTCATCTAAACATTGGGCACCTATTTTAACATTCTTTGGACAATCGGGTGTCCCAATGTTCAAGGAAATGGTTTCACCCACTTTCCTTTTCTACTCCTCTTCTTTATGTTTTTCTTTGTTTCCTACATCACTCGATGAAAATGAACTTTATAGAGGACTCAAGCCCTTCGGAATTTTGTTATCTTCGATTGATATAATTTCCTTAGGATTATAAGGTTCATTTTGAATGAAAGCACATATGTTCTCATCACTAGGGAAGACCTGCCATGACTCTACATTGTCAGGGATATGTGGACTATACAAATATTAAAAGGTACAATCAGGTCTTTGTGGCAGAAGTTGTTGAGTAGTAGAGGCTACAAAAACAACTAACCTGTCAACCATTGAGTTCAATTCCCTTTTAACATGAGTGATGTTGAAAGATAACAAGTTCGAGATAAGTTCCCAAACAGTTTGGGTGTAAATTTTCATTAACTTGTTTCTAGGGTAATATATCTTATGTACAAGGTTTATAACAAGTTCAGAGTCCCCAAAAACTGTAAGGTGACCACAACCTAAATTATAGGCATTTTCAATGCCTAGCAGTAATGCTTCAAATTCAGTGACATTGTTTGTGCAAGAAAACTCTAGAACCTATAGGAAAAGTTATGAATTTTACCTACATGAGAGTACAATATAACACCATCTCTGTTTCCTTTATTGGAGCATGAACCATCAAAGTGCATATGCAACATCCCATCATCTATGTCCATTTGTTCCAAGGTAGTGTTGTCCTCATCTGCAAAGATGGAATACACTCCTAGGTCCTCCTCCATATAATTCACATTAGGTTGTGGAATGATTTATATATAAGGTGATATTCTTCCCTCCCTCCAGACTATAATATTTTTACCATTGTGTAATATACCAGATATAAAAGTTATGTAGAACATAAATAAAATGCTAGAAATGACAGAATAACAACAATATAACCAGAACAATCACCACAATAACACTAAAATGATATAAGAATAACAACAGAAATAGCACTTTGATTCTGAAAGCAATGTTCACGGGCCTCTTCGAGGGGGCAACCTCCAGTTGAGAATATCTCTATTACAATAATATCCAAGATATGGTTCTCTTACCCTCGACTCCTATTTATACTAAATATGTCTATCAAAAGAAGCATCTAGAGGAAGATCCTTCTAGAAGTGGAAGCTTCTATTAGGTCTTCTTACATTCGAATTATTCTATTTTATTGCAAGGCCTTATTAATATTGATATTTATTACATCCAAATGTATTGTTCTACCTATGTGCGGGTTAGGACCCTAACATGTCCTCCCCCTTAAAAACAACCTTGTCCTCAAGGCTTGAGATATCAAAATTACTACAGAATGGTAGCTGGTTCCCATGTGGCATCTGCTGGATTTGTATCTTTCCACTAGACTAATACTTTCTTGATGGTTCTCTGACGCAGGCGATGATCACGCTGGTCCAAAAGTTCTTGTGGCTGTAGCCAAATGGATCCTTCTTCATCTAAATCGGGAAGGTTGGTTTGAATTTGGCACTTAGTTCCAATCATCTTCTTTAAGCATGAAACATGAAAAATAGGATGTAGCTTTGAATGAATGGGCAAAGCTAACTAATAGGCTACTTGTCCCACACTCTTGAAAATGGTATAAGGACCATAAAATTTGGGTGCTAGCTTCTGACAATGCTCGACCTTGAGGGAAGTTTTCTTGTAAGGTTGCAGTCGAAGAAACACCTGATCCCCTTCTATAAATTGATGTTCAGAGCGACTTTGATCTGCTTGTTGCTTCATGCAATTGTGTTCCATGACCAAATTCTCTTTGAGGGTATGGAGAATAGCCTCTGGAACTGTAAGTGTTTGGTAAACCACCTGGACCTTTGAGACACCAGGTAAGTGTGAGAAACGAAAGGTGGATTCTGTCCATATACCGCTTCAAAAGGATTCATGTGTGTCGCTGTATGGTATGAAGTGTTGTACCACCATTCAGCTAGGGGTAACCATTGAGCCCACTATTTTTTCTTTTCCGAGGAAAAACACCTCAAATATTTTTCCAAACACTTGTTGACAACTTCCATTTGACCATCAGTCTGGGGATGATAAGTTGTGCTGAGATGCAATTGGGTGCCTTGTAGCTTGAATAGTTCTTGCCAAAAATTGCTTGTGAAAGTTGGGTCGCAATCAGAAACAATAGAGTGCGGCATGCCATAAAGCTTGAAGACATGATCCATGAAAATTTGAGCTACCGTGGATGTTGTAAACGGGTGTTGAAGAGCACAAAAGTGAGCATACTTGGAAAGCCTGTAATAAAATCCATAGAGATATCCTTCCAAATAGCAAGTGGAATCGGAAGCAGTTGTAGTGTGCCTAGAGATTTGGTTGTTTCTCCCTTGTTGCGTTGATACACATCACATTCAATGACAAAATTACGAATGTCCTGTTTCATACCATCCCAGAAAAAAGAACGTTTGACCCTGTCATAGGTTTTGGTGAACCCAGAGTGCCCTGCTGTGGGTGTAGCTTGAAGCTTAGAAAGTACCGTGGATTTAAGCTTTGATTGTTTACTTAAATACAAATGGCCTTTGTATCGAATCTCATCATGGAGCCAAGAGTACCCTAGGGAAGCTGGAGCATTGGACTGCAATTGTTGGATCATATGTGAACTTTTGGGATCTTGTAGCCATTCCTGGCGAATGACTTGGAGCCAATCTGGTACAATGAAGGAAAGAGAAAAAAGGGATCCTTCATCTTCATATTTTCGAGAAAGTGCATCCGCCACCACATTGTCTTTTCCTTTCTTGTAAATGATCTCATAATCATATCCAAAGAGCTTAGTGACCCATTTTTGTGGCTCTGGGGAGGAAATGCGTTGTTCCAAAAAATACTTGAGGCTTTGATGGTCTGTCTTAATTTGGAAATGTTGCCCCAATAGATAAGGGTGTCACAGATCAATGGCATGCAAAATATCCAACATTTTCTTTTCATAGATTGATTTACCCAGATTTCTTTAAGATAGTTTCTTGTTGGTAAAGGCCAAAGGCCAACCCTCTTGCATAAGGATAGCACCAATTCCTTTCCCTGAGGCATCACCTTCCAAGACAAAGGTCTTTGTGAAATTAGGAAGGGCCAGGACTGGAGTGGTGCACATGGCCATCTTCAAGGTTTGAAAAGATTGAGTAGCGGCTGGAGTCCAAGTGAAAGAGTTCTTTTTTAGAAGAGTAGTGAGATGTTCTACAATGTTTCCATAATTCTTAACAAACTTGTGATAATAACCTGCTAAGCCTAGCAATCCATGCAAGCTTTTGAGAGTCTTTGGGTGAGGCCATTATTGCATAGCTTCATTCTTTTTTGGATCCACCCTGACACCATCCTTCCCAACAAGATTACCCAAGTATTCTTCTTCTGAGGCGCCAAAAACACATTTAGACTGTTTCAGGAAAAGTCTGTGCTGAGAGAGTAGATGGAGAACTTGATCCACATGAGAAAGATGGTCTGTCTAGGTTTTTCTATAGATGAGGATATCATTAAAGAAAACTAAGACAAAATGATGGAGAAAAGGATGGAAGACATGATTCATGAGGCTTTGGAAGGTGGAGGGGGCATTACACAAGCCAAAGGTCATGACCAAAAAATCATAGTGGCCCTCATGAGTTCTAAAGGCAGTTTTGGGAAGCTCTGCCTCTTTCATACATATCTGGTGGTGGCCCGAATGAAGACCAAGAATTGGGCGCCACTCAATTCATCCAAGAGGTCATCAATGACAGGAATGAGGAATTTGTTTTTAATGGTAAGTTTGTTGAGGGCATGGAAGTCAGGACACATTCGCCAAGAACATTATTTCTTCAGGACCATGACCATAGGAGAAGAGTAGGAGCTCATACTAGGGTGGATAACGCCTGCATTAAGGAGTTCCTGGACCATTTTCTCAATTTCATTTTTTTTGGAAAAGGGGTGACGATACAGATGGATATTGGGAGGAAGGCTTCTGGGTACAAGGGGAATGGAATGATCATGAACACCATGGGAAGGAGGGAGTCCCTGGAGAGTGGAAAATACCACTTGATGTTTAGAAAGGATGGCTTGGAGGTCTTGCAGCACCGAGGGTGTCTCTGTTGCTTGTATGGCATGGAGTTGGGAAATAACACCAGAATGACCTCTTTTGAGCATCTTTTCCATGCGATGGGAACTAATGATTTCAGGTGAACCTACTATGATGCCTTGGAACTTATATTGGTGGCCCTCCTGGTCGAATTGCATGGTTAATTCCTTAAAATCCATGAGAATGGGACCCAAAGTCCTTATCCAGTCTACACCCAACACAATGTCACAATTGCCCATGTCGATAGCAAACATATGAGATTTCAGGTGGTAGTCACCAATTTGGAGACACACATTTTCACAACTCCCTCCACATTTCATTGAGCCACCATTGGCAATCATGATTTGGAATTATTGACGACATGGATGTAGCAATGAGTTTCTTGGGCAATGCAACGATGAATAAAATTATGGGTGCTTCCACTATCAACAGAATGATGACCTTCCGATGCTTGATGTAACTGATTAGCTTGAGGGTTTGGGGGGCGGAGAAGCCAGTGAGAGCATTGAGGGAAATGACTGGTTCTACTTCGGGAGGGTCTGAGGGAGGGGTTATGCCAGTGGTTTCAGGTGACTCAAACACAAGGGGAGTTTCAACATCCTCTTTCGAAATATCCTCGGAGATGGCCATAAAAAGATTTTGTTCCTTACACTTGTGGTCCGGGAAATATTTGTCATCACAATTATAACAAAGACCTTTGATTTGGCATTCAGCCATTTCATCCCTGGTCAATTTTTGGATCTTTAGTGGAGCGGGGGGAGTAGTGGGATTTACTGGTTTAAGGCAAGGGATAAAGGAGGGTTTTTGGTTTTGAGAAGATACAAATTGTTGTGCTTCTTTATCTCTTTTAATAGCCTCCACCCAACTCTGAGGTCGATCAATGAGGACATGGGCCCGAATATCATCCTTGAGGCCACTGATAAAACACTCTCAGAAAAAGGCATCAGACATGCCCTCTGTCCGAAAATCCAGGCACTCAAAGGCAGCTATAAAGTCTTCCACTGTTCCTGATTGTTTCAACTTTGTCAAATGACCCAAATGGTTGGTGTGAGTGTCAAAGAATTCATAAAGCTCTGCCACAAAGTGTGTTCAAGCAATATACCCTTGACATGAAGTTTTTCTCCATTGCCACCATTGCCAATGTTCTTGATCTAGATGGATAACACCATACTAGAGTTTGTCCAAGTCATCTATAATGTCATATAAAGAGAAATAATGTTCCATTTGGGTTTCCCAACCAGTGGGGTCTGAGCCATAAAATTTGGTCACATCCACCCGTGGAAGGCGTAGGTCACGTTGAAAGTGATGGTGCTGAAAGTTATGGGAATGAGAGGAATGTTCACCTTCAGTATGTGGGGGTGAGTTAGAGGAAGGGTTATCTCTAGGGATATGACTCTTGGTGCAGAGTGAAGAAAAGATAGATTCAAGCTGGGTGGTCAGGTCTTGTTTGATTTCCTCCATTTAGGACCGCATAGTTGTATTGATTGAAACAACATTGGCATTAAGTTGTTTCACTTCTTGTTGGGTATCAGTGAGACTAGATTGCAAGGTATTGAAGCGAGTTTCAAAGTCTTGGCTATGGGTATGGGCCATGAGTATGAGGGAACCGAAAAGGGGTGGGTGGGGTCAAAAAATTTCCCCAAAAATGATATGTATGAATGTGATAAGGGCGAAGAGAAGAATCCAATGGAATAGGTCTCAAAGAATGGTGGAAAAAAATCCAGACTTTTTTTTTTTTTTTTTACACCTGCGGAGTTATACTCTGGTCTGAAGAATACTGCTGTGATGAAATGCCCAAATTCTTAACCAGGAAGAAATGTGTAGTTACTTGGCAGCTTGAACACAATTGTGCGACAATAGATCTTGTCTATTTTGATTTGTTTATGGTGCTATTCCCAAGGGTTAGGTATTCAAGGGTTCTACAGACAAGGGTTTGCCCTGTGCTATAGCTCTCTGATATACATGCGGGGTACAACAGTAGTACTCAGCCCAATATCTCAGGGCACTAACTAAGGAGGATAGACCGTACCCTTAGCCGTACTACCCGACTACCCAGGTACTAGAGAGTATCTTCTCGAGTGTTGTTCTCAGTGGCACTATAGCAGTCAAGTAGCCGATCGGTTTATCTAAAGAGGGCTTCAGGAAATCTAAGTCAATCCGTACACAGGTGTTGTCTGATGCGCTACCACTCGAAGGGGTACCAATAGGGGTTACAAGGGTGGCTAGTAGATGTGCACTTAAGAACCACTTGTATTTCCTGCATGTATGAATCCCTCAACCGCGGGTTTATGCGCTTAACAAAACATCTTTGTGGCTTAAAGACATCGGAATACATCTCTACCCTGAAAAAAAAATTACCCGCAATTTCTGCCAAGGAAAGTGCTCTGATACCACTTGTAATATACCAGATATAAAAAGTATGCAGAACAGAATTAAAATGCTAGAAATGGCAGAATAACAACAATATAACTAGAACAATCACCACAATAGCACTGAAATGATATAAGAATAACAATAGAAATAGCATTTTGATTCTGAAAGCAATGTTCACGGGCCTCTTCGAGGGGGAAACTTCCAGTTGAGTAGAGCTCTATTACAATAATATCCAAGCAACTTCATGGAGGCAACTTCTCCGGTGCTCCTGAAATTTATAGAAATCGACCATATCTGCGGGCGGTAGAGCCTGAATTCAACTTAAAACTTCAGAGTAAGACCTCACCCCTCAGAATATTTCATCATGAGGTGAGTCTTCGTGCTCGTATCTTTTCAGACCACAACTCACCATGTGATTACTCACAACCTTATTAGGGTCATGTTTCTTAAACTCAATGTCTACTAATTTCAGTTCCTCCAAGGCTGTGGGCTCTGCTTTGGCATGGCCGAAATCTAATAAAGAATATGTATCGATGTGAATAGGAAAGGGTGGCCATAACTTCTTCGATACTCCTTTGAGCTCTTTGCTTATCCCACCGTGCATAGTTTGCCTAGCAATCTAGTGACATACTAGCTTATCTGGCAAGAATAGTGACAGAGCATATGGGAGAACAGAGATGCCAAAAACCCTAATATACAAAAAAATTGCTTCTATGTACCAGTCTGCAATGCTGCTTAGGTTAGCTAAGAAGTTATCTGAAATCTTGGGAGGCGGATGGCCGAAAATAGAAACATGTATTGGTACCATTACTCAGTTTAAAATCTCATATAAAAATTATTTTTCTTTATCTTCCCAAAGTTTCGAGTGGTAGATATGAATAGGCTTTGCATCAGTTGGATTCCAGCTCCATTTCATTAATGGGAAAGGTTTCATGAAGCAAATAGAGTCCATGATGTAGGCAGATATAAAAAATGAAGATGCTTTCCTGCTCACCTTCTGTGCTCGATATTATGTAATTCGACTGGCCAGGCTGTCTGACAACAATTTATCCCAGTCGAAAGAAAATCCCGAAGCCACTGAATGAATAAGTGGTACCCATGGGAGAAAAAAGTTAGTGGTGTCCTCTTTCCCATACAGTCTGTAGGCCATCATCGCTATATACATGAATTGTGGCACTAAACACAAGATTGAATAAATTCCATGAGTATCGGCCCTGAATTTTGCGGGGTGAGAAACCCAATCCTTGATCAAATCAGATAAGATTTTCCCAAACTGCTTGCATTCCTTCATTTTGAAACCCTCTAGAAATTCAACATTGTGAGTAAGGTTTGGTGTGGGAGACAATTTATACATTGCCTGTAAATTCTCTGGTCTGAATGTCCCAATTGCCACCTTCTGCTCATTGAGTATCATCCTAGTCGGTTTATCCACATGGTCTAGTGCCCACATGATCATATCATAATAAGGAAAACTCTGTGGCCTTGTTGCTATATTGTGCATTTCTGACTGAGCGACAATTTTGTATTTGGTGGCCAAGTCGTCTTTCTCATTATCACTGGAATAGTCTGAACAATCTATCTGCTCGGAGTGCAGAATATTGGAGACATGCATCCACATTTTGACAGTAATGATGCTTCTAGGAGAGGTGTCAGAAATGATATCTAAAACTTGACCTAGACCCTCGGCAGCTGCCTTGGACGTTTTTCACGGAGCCATGGTATAAAACCTTGCAAATAGATCCCCTGTCACAAGAATAAAAACACAGACGGAGGTTATCTTGGTAAAACTGGCTCTGCGCAAATTAGAAAGAAATCATAAGATAATGACGGAAACCTCTACACTTTGAGCACTTAAGTCTGTGCGAGTCCTTGCTGACAGATCATTTAAAACATTTAATAGTAAGATTTAGAAATAAAACGGGATCTTATTATCAATCATTTAACTGAAATTCTAATAAATGCCATAAATTTTCGAAAAATTGTGATTCGGGAGGATCGCAGCAATGTTTAATTCTCAGTCCATAGGTTTGTACGGATCACAGGTTGTTTAAGTTGTTAATTTATCTAGTTCAGCCTTTTAATTAAGTGCATTTAGTCCTTAATCCCCTTTTCGACGTTCGTAGCGTCGGGTGATTTTACCCTTAGTCTTCGAGCCACGAACCCCGAGATTGCGATAGCTCGATTTCATAAATTAACTGTGATTTGTCTTAGGATTTTAAATAACCATGATTAATTAACGAATATTGCGACTTCGGGGATCGGAGCCAAAAACGTGTTATTCTATGAGGTAGCAATCTCTGATTCATGAAATCGCGATAAATATTACCACGGTTTAATATGTTGGTACTCTTGTCATTTACCAGATTGTCTTAACACAACTTCACAACTTTGCATGTTGGAGGTTCGAAGGACATTCAACATGTGACCCTCGCGATGCGAGAACACAAGGTAAATAAAGGGTGATTAAAACCAAACCAACTAATCACCATTTCACGTGTCGGGATACCAGGGATTTAGTAGGTATAACCGTAAGATCTACGAGGTCCCAAAATCTGATTTTTTAGGATTATGTGTATCGTTTCATTACTAATAAAGTAGTCAGCTCCAACCTTTGATAACTAGAGTATTCGAAGAGAAAAAAACAAGTGTTCCAACACCCTCGACTCCTATTTATACTAAATATGTCTATCAAAAGAAGCATCTAGAGGAAGATACTTCTAGAAGCGGAAGCTTCTATTAGGTCTTCTTACATTCGACTCATTCTATTTTATTGCAAGGCCTTATTAATATTGACCTTTATTACATCTGAATCTATTGTTCTATTTATGTGCGGGTTAGGACCCTAAAACATTTCGAGGAATGGATAAGTGTGTCCCGTCGAGTGAGAGATATCCACCCATCATATCTTGCCAATCTCTTCCTAAGATAATCGAGTAATTACTCATTGGCATATCGATTACCTGAATATTAAGGTTTGTCCTTGTTTCAGGATCCGTGCGCAAAACCAAGGTCATGTCCTTGATTTCACCTATGGTCGATTATTGTAAACTATTATAGGATAGCATGCTTCTGGTGTTTTCATTTGTACAAGACAATCCTAGCTCTTCCATAATAATCTTCAACATTACACTTGGGCCCGAACCGCCGTCAATGAGACAAGAATGGGCTAGTTTTTCCATAATATTTACAGAAATAAAAAATGAGGGGTTTTTACATGGTTTTTAAATTTATGTACACCTACTTTATTTACAATTGAATCCTCTTCATCTACCTCTTCAAAGAGGTTGTCTACAATGGAATATTTTCCTTCCATGAAATTTTTCAGATGCTTTTGTTGCTCTGGGACGGAAACCATGTCCAGGAGGTTAGCATCAACTTTAATATTATCCAATTGATTTAGAATGTTGCATTTGGAAGAGGGAAGAGGGGAGGTAGTTCCTTGACTTTCAGGAGCCTTAGAAACCTAAACAGTAGTAGCTAGTGAAGATGAGCTTGGGCTAGAAGAAGTGTGAGGAGGATCATATTTACCTTTTGGAGCATAGGATTTATTCCTATTATTTATGATCATAACATCCTATGGCTTTGAAAAATCTAGGACAACAATAGTATTTTCAAGCTTTTTACCAAATATTTTATCTCTCACACTCTTCTTTACCTCACTTGTACTTTCCTCATGGTGTTCCTTGCAAATGTTACACCAACTGCGAGGCATGATGGCTTTAGGCTGAAAATTGCTTTCATTAAGATTCCTAAAGGGTGGTGAAGGAGAAGATGAGGCCCCAGGGGTAAGTGAAGGGACATTTCCTTTCCTCTCATACACTATCATTCGGTTACTCATGTCTTGTACAATATGTAAGAGGGAGGACATGTATGTTTGTTTAACTGAGTCTCCCTTGGGAAGACATGTTATTTCAAGTTGTTCTTCGTACTCTAAGCAAGTATACATAGAAGAAACAAGGTTATTAATGGTTTTTTCCTCAAGCCTATGATGGTAGGGGGAAGGTAGAGCATTATAATAATGCATGAAAGCGGCTTGGTTATGAGGGAAACTAAGTTCATGTATTTGGTTATACAATTTGGTGAAACGCAAGTTGAAAGACTTGATAGTTTCACCGTCTTTATAAGCAATGTTATTGTACTCCCGTAACTAATCGGTTGGGCTCTTAGACTTCCCATAGGTATACTTGAACCAATAAACTAACTCCTCCCAAGTAGAAAGAATCTTGGGAGGAAGATCAAAGAAATTGCCTGTTGCCTTCCCTTCAAGGGAATTAACAAATAAGCGCATACAAGTGCCATTGTCATTGGATCCTATGTTGTGACAGGCATTATAAAATGCCACCAAATGTTCATTCATACTGACCATGTTATTCCCTAAAAACCTAGGGAGATGCTCTTTGAACTTAGGAAGTGGATGAGTAGTAGGTGCTAGGTTAAGAGGGGAGGAAACATGCCACAAAGTAGTTGTAGCATCTTCTTCAAACTGAAAAATCCCATACTTTTTAATGAATTTGGTGGGATTTGTAGTAGATTGGATAGGGACTTGATGCCTATAGAAGATACCAATCACTAACAAGGATGAAGTTTGGGATGAAGAAGAACCTTCAGTGCCACCAGATCCACCACTAGATGCCATCTTGTGAATGATAAGTAAGGGAGAGAAAGACGATCTGGTTGAATCAGACAAATTTCTCCTTAGAGTACTTTGTTGGGTTGACAAAACAACATTTCTTCTTCCTATTTCAACAATAGGGTTGATCTTAGGCGATAAACCTCTTCTTCTCCTAGATATGTGAGGGTTTAAGGACATGAAAAAAAGATCAAAACTGTAGAAAAAAGAAATCTATGGTTGATTCTTAGGTTGTCTTTGCCTAGATTCACAATGTTCTTAGATGCTTGTGTCTTGTTCAATCACTGCCCATGAGCATTCAAGCTCAACCTGGTTATTAGCGGTCTCTAAGATGGTATTAAAAAGGTTAAAATAATGTTGGTCTGATCTTTAAGACCAGGCTCGATATTGGGCTACCTTGCAACATGTACAGTCATGAAGAAAAGAAACAGTCAAAGAATCAAAGAAAAAATCTAATATATTTAATGATAATTAAGAATACAATCAACCAGAGAGATATGGAAGATCTCCCCAGTATGGTCACCAAAATAAATGTTGGGGAAAATATATGAATTTATCTTACTCAAGCATTTTCGAATCTTGCTTAGCTAAGGCAAGATAGTCGGGAATATTACCCTATGTTTATAGCCTCAAAATGTATTTCCTAATCCACAAGTATTAATTACAAGGGATTAGGATGATTTTTTAAATAAAAAGATTGTTGCAAAATATAAATTTTTTATATAATTTTCTGATCATATATAGATTGCAGAAAAAAAATGTGGAGATCAAAAGCAAAAATAACCAAGTCACAGATTAACACAATTGACATAGAATAACAATCTCTTTATTTCATTCCAAGAAATCAAAAATATCATTCTCTTACAAAAATCCCTGTGGGGGCATGGACCAAGGTCAAAATTAGAAATCCCCAATGAAAACCATACAAAAGGACTCTGATAAGAAGTAAAAACTAAACTTTAAAATCTGGATCAACTTGCCACAGACTGTTGCCCACTTGACTCTGCAAAATATCATTTATCGGTCATGAAACTCAATTCATAAACAAACAAGTCTACACAGACTATCAAAGATAGATCAACACCTCTGAAACAAGCATCTGAATGATATGGTTCATCTTTGAACCTTGCTTTCTACAATAGGACCCTGGTGTCAAAAGGATAATCAGGCCTTTAATAATTTGAAGAATGAATGAAAACTAAACTATCTCAATAAAACTCAAGAGAAAACCTTAGTATGCTTTCTCCTTCTATTCTCCCATTGTTCTTCCTTCTCATTTGGCTTTTATGCATTCCAAATTAGTTGAAGTAGTTCAACTACCTCATTTAGCTAAGTTAATTAAAACTTATCTAATTTTAGTTTAGGGGAAGTAATAATAATAATAATAATAATAATAATAATAATAATAATAATAATAATAATAATAATAATAATAATAATAATAATAATAATAATAATAATAATAATAATAATAATAATAATAATAATAATAATAATAATAATTAAGGGTCTTTTGTTAAATAATAACTAACTAGGTGGGACCCCTTGTGACTCCCTTTTATTTCTTAACAAAAATAAACATAATTAGAAAACCAATTAAACACATGCCTCCTTGTGGCTCCCATAATTATTTCCATAATTTGAAATTTAAATATCAAAAATATTTCAAATTATATCCAAACATGAAAAAATCCACAATATCCAAAAATAGTTTGTTGTCCAAAACTTTTTGCAGTCCATTGTCCTCAATTAACCAATTATAAAAACTTAATCAAAATCCATATTTGCCACTTTGAGAGTCAATTCTCTTTTGTTGATGTTGTCCCCTTTAGACTTCCCAGAATTAGCCTTAGGTTGGGTGGAACCTTGAGGCTTGATCTCAGTAATGACATGAGAGCAATCGTCCCTCAAGTGCATATGGGAGGAAACTAACTTGGCTAAGTCATTTGAAGGAGAGGAGGGAGTAGCAATAGATTTACCTTTTTCATGCACATGGTGAGCCTTGGTTTTGAGTCATTTTCTTGCATGGGAGGACTGTATAGGTGAGTGTACAGAGGCAATTTGAACATTTGGGTTTACATGTGGAGGAGGAGGAGGTAATGACAAGTTTGTCTAGCCACGATGGTGGGAGACTGTTGGATGAACAATCTCCTGCCATTTGATGCAGGAGCATCGCTCCACGTTAGCAACGTGCCAGCCAACCAGCGCATTCAACATGCATTTAATGGAGGAAGGGAGAGGCACAACCCTCTCAATTTTGAATTTTTGAAATATGATCCGATACAGATCGTTCATGTTGTAAGGTTGTAAGAGCCGACCACACCTTTGTACATGTAGTGATCGCGGTTTCCTTTAATGGTTACCTGCAGCTAAGTCCAGATTAGTCAGGTCTGCGACATCCACTTTTATGTAATGTAATCATAGGAGTAGGAGCCACTCTGAGATAGAGATAACACAGAGGTGGTGGAGGAGGATAAGCTCAAGGGAGCCCTGTTTTGTAATTAGAGTCTCTCAAGGAGTAGAGAGTAGAGAGTAAGAATAGGAGAGTTCTCAGGTAGAGAGATCTTGGGAGAGAGAGCTGAGACTTGTTACAGTCCAACCTTTGTAAACATTTGTATAGACATACAGATTAATAGAAAAGCAGGTTTTCCTACATACTGTCTGTTTGATGTTTACATGTTTTTATGCATTTCATGTTTTAAATGCATAATTGGTGAAGTAATTCAAAAGTTTCAATTTCTTCTCGTCTTTGAGTTTCTGAGTGCAAGGAGTGCACATAGTCCGCAAGGTGTGCGTTGACAGAGGTGAGGTAACCTCAGGAAATCTCAAGAGGGATAGCGTTGAACCTTCATCAGAAGAGGTGCAAGGAGTGCACATGAAGGAACTCTGTTTTGATTTCAGGGAAGACAAAACTACTGAAGGTTTTGTAGAGCTCTGCCAAGAGGGCATTGAGTGAGTGCATAGAGTGTACCGGAGAACTCTATTTTGAGTTCTGAGAAAAGGGAAGTTTCGAAGAGAAGACACTCACAGGGTTGTTGAACACTCTATGGAGAAAGGCTCTGCAAGGTGTGCATCGAGCCGAAGAATGCTAGGAGGTGTGAATCATTTATTTACAAGAAATACTTCAGATTTGAGTTATTCGAAATCTCAGTAGCACAAGGAGTGTGTGGGAGCAGACTTATAAGAACTGAAGTGTCTGTGTACACCATCCTTCAAAATATAAGAACTGAAGGCTGAGACCTTCGACACTTAGAAAATATTCTAAGTCTGGGAGAAGCGTAAATCTCAGGAGGAAGAGCACAACTACCTTGGATTGAGCAGAGGACGAGATGTGGACCATTGGAGTCTATGTCCAGGCACATAGAAGAGCACGGAGGAGATTAGATCTGGCCCGTCAGATCTAGCGTAGAGGACCGATAGCCATCGGATCTGGAAGAAGGTGTGTGGGGTTTAATCCCTAGGAAGCCGCATAGAAGGGTAGAATGGATGGCAGAAACTTCGAGGGAGAAGTGTCGATTTGTCGTGGGTCATTAGATCAAGAAAAAGGTGCATGGGGTTTAATCCTCGTAGGAATAGAGGAGAGAGGACTCATCGAAGTATCGAAAGAATCAAAACCGTCCATCTCAGAGGATGCATGTCAAGAGACCCACATTTCGAGGATTCAGACATCGAGAGATCGAGATTGAAGAGTCTCCAAATTCGCGAAAGGACTAGGACCATCCATCAAGGAGGACACGTGGCAAGTAGTCAAGGTTTCGGGGAAATCTCCGAAAGGATGTAGGCCGTCAATCTAGTGGGATCGTAGCCATTGGCTCAGAAGGTCCTGGTCCATTGATCTCTTAGAGGGAGATATTTCGGCATTTCGTGAACCGGGGATTCGAAAGACAGAGAACAGGGGGAATGCTTGCATCGCGATTCCCCGAATTGTGAAAGCAGGTAGTGCTTTGACATTAAGTGCGTGGTCACAGAGTGGTGGTCATGTGGACAGAGGCTAAGGGAGGAGCCAAAGCCCATTAAGCACTTTTCGGCTTTTCGGGACCCGGGTGTTCAAGAGGCCAAGAGTCGGGAGAGGTGGAGTCCCGACTCGAAAAATCGTGAAACAATCATGGTCGTAAATCGAGGAGGATGCAGGACCATTGGATCTATTTTGGGGAAGGACCGAGATTTGGGGTTTCAAGAAGAAAAGGGATGGGACTCTTGAACGTCGAAGTCACGAACCATGAAAAGCGCCTTTTGGCGTTAGCGCATGGTCATGAGGAAGTGGTCACATGGAGAGAGGTTAAGGGAGTAGCCAAGAAACTGAGCCCTTTTTCGGGTTTCGGTAATTCGAAGGACAAGGATCATGGGAGAGCTCTCATGCAGGAGTCCCGAAACCCCAAAATGTGAAAGGAGTGTTGTTTAAGCCTTGGGTCATAGCCCGAGGTCACCAGATAATAAGGGTCTAGTTGGAAAGGAATCAATGCCGAGGCATGTGTTGGTTCAGAACAGAGAAGAGCACCGAAAAGGGGGCGCGCATGCAGGTTTTCTCAAGACCTGTGCCAAGGAATTAAAGGGACCTATGGATTTGTTCGAGGGGTTCCAGCAAGAGCCCAAAGAGACATTTCGGCTCAGAGGATAGAGTGATATAGAGACCGGGAGGACAGTGGACCCTGCTGAGGTAGGGGGTCTGCATCAATTACTCCTCAATTGGAAAAATCATGAGCTCCTCGTCATGAGGTTCTCTTCTCCAGTGTTGAAATCCACCTGGATCCCAAATTTTTCCTTGGAGTTGTCCTCGGGCTCCTCTCCAGCTGTGCTGCTGCTTTTGCTTCTTCTTCCCTACTTCTCTTGCAGGCTTCCTTCTGCTCAGATTTCCTTTTCTAATTGCTTCTTGTGCTGACCTCAACATTAGCCTCCTGATCTCCTCAATCACATCGTCTAGCTACTCTCATGGCTGGCTCTTTGTATGTAGTCTTCTCTGCTGCACTTCTGTCTTCTGAATGGGCAGATCTGCTTGATCTCCCATGTTGTATTTATTTCCCTTTGTGGCACTGAGTGGCCACTCTGTTGCAAACTCTAGCTCTACAGTCTCCTCACTGAACTGTTGCTGAGCTTCTTCCTATGGCAGTTCTGCTGCTGCCATTTCTACTCCTGGCATACTTCCAGCTTCTTCCAGCTTCTCCCCAGGCTGGTATGCTCCACTACCTACTTCCAATTTAGCCTGTTGGATGTGAAAAATTTTCACCATCACCCTCCTTTCCAGGGCTTCCAATTCTTCACGTAGGTCAGCAAAATCCATGTTGTCTGTTTCTTCTTCTGTTGCAGGCTCCAGTGCTGCAGTCATCTCTATTTCAGCTTCCTGGATGAAAATTTTGAGCCATTCTTTTGAATGCTCCTCCTTTTCTCCTTGGGAAAACATCAATGCATGTTCCATTTCTTCCTCCATGACAGTATTGACTGGCTGTCCTCCTGTTGTTGCTGCATCTACAACACATGCTCTGGCCTCAACTGGGTTGCTTGGTAGGAACACCTCTATTCCTCCAATCATTAGAATGCTCTTTTGATCCTCCTCCTGGATGGTGCAAGTTTTTAACTTGTCATCATCTTCATTCACATGGTCTGAAAAACCACATGAATCTTCACTTATCAACACTCCTTGCTGATCTGAACTCTCCCCTGAGTTCATGATACTTTCAGACAGTCTCATCTCTTTCCCCTTGCCCACTTGGCATTTTGGGAATTTTTTTGCTGCCCACTTGGCAGTCTATGATATCCAGTGATCCCATCTCATTGCCCACTTGGAAATCTGAACTTTCACCACTGATCTCTTTCCATTGCCCACCTGGAAACTCGAAAGTCCACCCCTGCCCACCTGGCAGTTTATGAGATCCTCTGTTAATCTCATACCATTTCCCACCTAACAATATGAATTTCCATGGATTTCCTCCTGACAGTCTATGAGATCCTCCAATGATCTCATTTCATTGCCCACCTGGCAATATGAAAATTCATCCCTGCCCTCTTGACAGTTTATGAGATCTAAAACTGATCCCTCTTCCTTATCACTGAGGGATGAAATGCAAACCAACTCTGTGTCACTGAGGATTTCAGCATACCTCAGCCACATTTTCAATAACCTTTGTTGTCTTCTGGCCAACAATTCCTTGACTGGCCACTTCACCCTCTTCTTTATGGGCCACTCATACACCCTATGTGCTTCTGTATTCTGCTGCATTTTCAATGCAAGTTGTTCCATTCTCGCTCTTATCTCAGCGAGTTCCTTGTCAATCTCTGCTTTACTCATCTGTTGGTGGTCTCCTCTTCCACCACGCTCATGACCTTCAATAGCCATTTTCTTCCTCAAGAACGCAATTGGTCCTTCTGGCTCAGCCCACCTAGCTGTCTATTGACTGTTGCACACCTTGCAACAATATTCACAGAGAATCATTACTCTGTCTCCTCCTTCACCTACTATCTACAAGTGATCCTGGAATTCTAATACACTTGATGTCACCAGAATTTCTCCCACCATCTCTCCTTTTCCTGTGAACAAAGTAATGATCTCTTCTTTCTCTTTTGTCTGAAATCTATAGAAAAAAATCAGCTCTGATACCAGATGATGGTATCAGACTATATCCCCTCACAATCCTCCTTTTGTCTATGATCTGCAAACAAAAAAATATTTAGCTCTCATACCACCTGATGGTATCAGACTATTCTCTTTATCTCCCCTCTGCTATAGAATTTTTAAAAAATCTTCCCTTTGATACCAATTGATACAGACCCCCTACCTCAGCAGGGTCCACTGACCTCCCAGTCTCTAGATTGCTCTATCCCTTGAGCTGAAATGGGTCTTTGGGCTCTTGCTAGAACCCCTCAAATGAATCCATAGGTCCCTTTAATTCCCTGGCATAGGTCTTGAGAAAACTTGTGCGCGTGCCCCCTTTTCAGCGCTCTTCTTTGTTCTAAGCCAACACACGCCTCGATGTTGATTCCTTTCCAACTAGCCTCTTCTTATTTGGTGACCTTGAGCTATTACCCAAGGCTTAAACAAAACTCCTTTCACGTTTCGGGGTTTCAAGACTCTTGCATGCAAGCTCTCCCAGGATCCTTGTCCTTCAAATTACTGAAACCCAAAAAAGGGTTGAGGTTCTTGGCTACTTCCTTAACCTCTCTCCATGTGACCACTTACTCGTGAACATGCGCTAACACCAAAAGGTGATTTTCATGGTTCGAGACTTCGACGTTCAAGAGTCCCATCCCTTTGCTTCTTGAAACCTCGAATCTCAGTCCTTCCCCAAACCAGATCCGACGATCTTGCGTCCTCCTCGATCAACGACCATGATCATTTCACGATTTCGTGAGAAGAGACTCCAAGTCTCTAGACTCCTGGCCTCTCGAACACCCACGTCCCGAAATGATGAAAAGGGCTTAACGGGATTTGGATCCTCCCTTAGCCTCCATCCACGCAGCCACCACTCTGTGACCACCCGCTTAACGTCAAACCGCTACCGGCTTTCGCGATTCGGGGAATCGCGATGCAAGCGTTCCCCCTGTTCTCTGTCTTTCGAATCCTCGGTTCACGAAATGCTTAAATCTCGCCCTCTGAGAGAACAACATCCCAAGCCCTTCCGAACCAACAGCTGCGATCCCACTGGATTGATGGCCTACATCCTTTCAGATATTTCCTCGAAACCTTAACCGCTTGCCACATGTCCTCCTTGATGGATGGTCCTGGTCCTTTTGCGAATTCTCCTTTCATGATTTTCGAGACACTTCACTCTCGATCTCCCAGTCTCTGAATCTCTGAAATGTGGGTCTCTTGACATGCGTCCTCTGAGATGGACGGTTCTGATTCTTTCGGGACTTTGACGAGTCCTCTCTCCTCTGTTCCTATGAGGATTAAACCCCGTGCACCTTTTCCTGGATCCGACGACCCACGGAAAATCGACACTTCTCCCTCGAAGTTTCTGTCGTCCGTTCTACCCTTCTGTGCAGCTTCCCAGGGATTAAACCTCGTGCATCTTCTTATGGATCAGACGGTTATTGGTCCTTTGCACTAGATCTGACGGGCTAGATCTAATCTCCTGTGCACTCTTCTATGTGCCTGGACATAGACTCCAATGGTCCAAATCTCGTCCTCTGCTCGATCCAACAGTAGCTGTGCTCTTCCTCTTGAGCTTTACGCTTCTCCCAGACTTAGAAGTTTTCTAAGTGTCGAAGGTCTCAGCCTTCAGTTCTTATCTTTTGAAGGATGGTGTACATAGACACTTCCTCCTGAACTTCTATACTTGGAATAAGTCCGCTCCTGCACACTCCTTGTGCTACTGAGATTTTGAATAACTCAGATCTGAAGTATTTCTTGTAAATAAATGCTTCATGGCTCCTGGAGTTCTTCGGCTTGATGCACACCTTGCAGATCCTTTCTCCACAGAGTGTTCTGCAACCCTGTGAGTGTATTCTCTTCGACACTTCCCTTTCCTCAGAACTCGAAATAGAGTTCTCTGGTGCACTCTATTCACTCGCTCAATGCCCTCTTGGCAGAGCTCTATAGAACCTTCAGTAGTTCTATCTTCTCTAAACTTGAAACAAAGTTCCTTCCTGTGCACTCCTTGCACCTCTTCTGATGAAGGTTCAATGCTATCCCTCTTGAGATTTTCTGAGGTTACCTCACCTCTGTCAACGCACACCTTGCGGACTATGTGCACCCCTTGCACTCAGAAACTCAAAGACGAGAAGAAATTGAAACTTCTAAATTACTTCACCAGTTATGCATTTAAAACATGAAATGCATAAAAACATGTAAACATCAAACACACAATATGCAGGAAAAACTGCATTTCTATTAATCTGTATGTCTATACTGTTAGCACTCTGTAAATTTCCTAGAGGTTGACAGAAAGAAGAAGTCTACAAGAGGTAACTTTATCCAACCGCTTTTGAAGCTGGGATCTAGCCCTTCCAACTTCAGAGAGGGATCTCTCTATGTGATTTAGATATGTTTCAAATTTTAAAATATTAGGCTAGGTAAACAAATAAGTTGGTTTTTTTGTTGTAGTGTTTGTCGAGTTGGTTGAGCTAGTTTACACATCCATTGGGCCATGGGGTCTGTGTCTTAAAAATGAAATCCAAACCAAAAAAACAAAGGAAACCTTTCACAGGGCAAGATAATATAATCACTGGATTCTTTAGTAGCATAAATGAGGAATAAAAAAAAAGATTAGAAAGAAAATTACAACAAAGAAGCAATTAAGAATTTCTTTATTGTAAAATCAGAAGATAGAACACTAAAATTTTTTGAGTTAGAAACAGGGTATACGAGATAAATCCTGCAACGTTTGTTACTTCCAAAGATTAGATTTAGAAAACAGTGTGATAACAAAGCGAGAATAACATTCAACTTAGAGAGAAAAACATCACCAGTGAATACACACAAGAATCCTGTAAAAGTGCCTCTTTGTATCAATGGAATATCTCTTCAAAAATATTATAGTCTGATAGCTTGCAGGGTGTGAAGATCAAAAACCCCCAATACTTTGAAAAGTGAACTATTTATAACTCCAAATTACAAATGACCCTGTCATTAAAGATCAGGATGTGGTAAATCTATTTTTAGCCTAACTAACTTAACAAATTACAGAAATCTAGGAACTACTTGATGATGTGTTATAACTGCATGTTGTTTCTTGGGTGAACTATTGGTGAGGCCTCTACATGACCTCGTCTGACTGGACAACTGACTGGACAATTGACTGGACTGGGACCGCTCATTGATTACTCGATCAGATCACAAAGTTCTTCCCATCGAAGATGACTGGGAACGTTGACTTTGAGTAGCCTTCGATAAACTTCATCCATTTCTGTGTACTTGGCGAAGGTAGGTTTGGTGATGAAGATGTATCGGATCTCATGTTGAATAATGATGTCCAACTGAAGTGCATCTAGAAATTCCTTGCCAGTGATGCTGCCTTGAATCCCTGAAAACTTTGAACTGTCCTTAGCCACATCGGCCAATCTCTTTTTGTAGTCTGGGAGTGTCATCAGTTTGTCTTAATTACCTTTAGACCAGGAAGACCTTTCTTCTGTAGAGCCTCAATATTACTAAAAAACCTTTGTACCCCTAGTTCCATGACCTGAACCTTTTCTTCCAGCTAAAGCATCAATCCTCTCTTGGTCAAAACTCTCTTGACCTCAAGGTTGGTCTCTGTTCTATCCTCAATTTTCAGCTCTTCCAGCTCCTCCCTGGTCTTAGAATTTAGGAACTTGATGATTTGATTAGCCTGTGTAGGCATCTCTCCCAATTCTGATCTGATCTTCTCAATGGCCTGTTTTCTTCTCAGCACCAATTCATTTTGCTCAAACATGATCTGTATCATTGACCATATCTCATTCATAGATTTGGTGATGTCTGTCCAGACACTTTCTTTAACTTCGGCCAGAGTTTTACCTACCACTGTTTGCTTCCGGAGCTATTGTAACTATTGTTTGAGCTGGTCTGACACCTGCTACTCCTTAGAGATGCTGATATGATAGGAAGACTTGAGTTCCTGAAGGTTATCAATCTCCTTCTTGAGCCTGCTAATCTCTATTTCCTGTAGGTTCATCTATTCCATAGATTTGGCCAATTCGGTTGTCTTTTCCAGAGATGTCAGTGGATTCGTCGATGGGACTTTTGTTACTGATGTTGTGCTCACTTCTGAGAGTGGAACTGCACTCAATGGAATGACTTCCATTGGCTTCAACTATTCTTTCTCTTTTACTAGCTTCTCCATCTCAACTTCCATTTCCTTTAGTTGCGCATTCTGCTCCATGATCAGTTTAAGAATTTCATCCTTTTCTCCTTCTGTCTCTGCTATTTCCTTCGCTTGCGAATCCTCTGTTGGTGGCAGTTTCAATTGTTTCCTTAAGGAGGCTATGTCAACATTTTTCTTTTTAATCATATCCTTGGCTTCTTTCACATTTGAGGGGCCGTACCCGATCTTGAGGACCAATTCCTCCAAAGTCTTGATCCTGTTGTCCTTGGAAAAGGATGATATCTTCTCCAACTTCAACTGCGTTTGGACGTTGTTCAGGGACACTTGCAACTTGGACGTAGTAGTGGAAGCATGTGCCAGCATACGGAAAACTATTTCTCCTGTTTGCTTGTGTAGATCCATCTGATCGGTTGGATGCACATCTTTAGTTTGGAATTCAAAGGTGGCCCTTTTGTAATCAGTGATTACCTTTGGATCCAGAACCTGTTCTTGGAGGAATGCCATGTGCATTTTTCCCTTCTCAGTGTCAAATGCCAATAGCAGCCTATGTTGTGTGGTTGACGTCTTCTTCCAGAACTGGGCGCAAGTGCTGCTGGTAAGAGTCTGATTCTTTTTCTTGATCAGATCGTACATCTCAAAGATGCTCAGCTTCGGTCCTATCTTGCCTGGCTGGGTGGTTGATGGAGTATCTGTAGATTTCTTTAGCAACACTAAGGTTATGATATGTTGAAGGATTGCACTGAGGGGCGGCCTGTCAACCATTTTCACTGTAGTAGATGGAACCTCCTTTTCCCCAGTCAAGTCAGGAGCTGGACTAGTTTTGGGCCTCTTTCTATGTAGTTGAAATTCTTCTGACGATACTTCAGTGACCGGCGATGACGAATCTTGCCTAGGCCTTTTCTCTTTTGGAACCTGTGGTGTGGTTGTTTGTGACACAGTGGCCAGGGTGTCCTGTTGTTCTGCTTCGACCAAAGTGTTTGGTTCCCATCCTGTCTGGTTTGCGAATTTCTCGACTTCGGGCCTAGATTCGCGGACATACGGTATATTCTTGTTTTTCACCCTCATCTCAGAGATAATCCCGCACGGGTCATAGTGCCATGTGAAACTCATGGCGAACTTCATTTCCTTCAGCAGCCTATCTGCTTCCTCTCCAGCGCCATGATTGTTGCAGATGAAAGAGCCAATCTGCCCTTTGATTTTGAGTTGTTGCTTTTTCGTTAGTGACACAAAGTGAATATCATCAGAGTTTATCATTTGCCTTATGTACTCCAGAGCAAAGATTCTGACAGGAAGGTATCTAGGCAGCTTGTACGGGGCCAACTCACACCCATATACTCTTATCTCAGTGTGATTTTGGTATAAATACCAATCACTAGTCTTTGTGTGATCCGAGAGATGTAGGATCCTCTGAACTTCATCATTTATCCTAGGTTCGGGCCTGCCGCTAAGAATACTTACGATTGGATGATATAATTGCTCGATGAACTGTTTGAAACTGAATTTTGTGGAGTTATGCTTGAGCAGGGAGGTCCATGCAATTACTGCCTGGGGTCTGCCATCTCCGTCCATCTTCTGCATGGAAAAAACAAATTTGTCCGCTTGGAAGAAGACTAACAAATACGCAAGTATTGAAGAATACCGGAACATGCCTTCCATGATGAAATTGACCAACTGTTCATGAATATTATTCTCCAGGAACATGCTGAAGTCGAACTGGGTAGTGGGCTTCTCATCGGTGGAGAAAATGGACAAAAGTCCCAGAATGGGTTCATCTACCCACTGATCTGAATAATAACCCAACAAGGCACCTAGGGACGAGATAATCTAGTTTCCTTTGGTTGAAAACATGGAAGAAGGATAAGGGAGATTTGTAGCGGGGAGTTGAACGGATTGTGGTAGGAAAATCTCAAATATCTGAGCTCTTTGAGGGAAATTCATCTTCTGGTATAATTCTGTAAGAATTTCAAGGTTAAAAGGTGATGCAGAGTCAGCTCGGGATATTTGCATCATTTGGTCGATGGTTTCAGGCATGATGAGGAAAAGAAATTATCCAAACGAGGACACGATGGTTCTTTGCTCGGGAATATAGTGGGCTTGGCACTTGAGGGAAAACTCTGGAAAAGAGAGAATCTAAGGAAAGTGATACAGGGATAGGTTGGACTCCCAGAGTCCAATTTTGTCACTCTGGTCCAGGAAAACTTCTTTGAGCCATGACTGAAGGTCTGCGAAATCGAAATCACACTTTGTATCTATGATTAAGTAATCTTTGTCAGCCAGTGGGATCCTGTCGAGGTTGACAGGAGGAGGGAGAAACAGATTCTCCTCTCCTTCTGCTCATTTTGACTTTGGTGCCATTACTGTAACAGTACCTGCAAAAACAACGTTAGCGGGAACAACTGTAGATGGGGGCGACTGACTGTAACGGATAAGGAAATGGTGTAAAATTATCTGGTGTGATAAATGGGTAAATGATGAAGGAAAGAAGAGTGAGGGGTATTTTTTTGTAAACGGGTGTCCGTTGGGCGCGGGGGATAGTTCAGCTGGTTAACGGATATGTTATCCAGTAATAAATGGCCAATGGATCAATTAGAGTGTGAGATGGCAGGTGAAAGTGACTAAGGAATACGGATGGGTGAAGTGGCAGTTACTGATTGGGGTAAAAATCATGGTGAGGGGGCTTGCCACGAGTGAATGGGGGGAAGGACTGACATAAATTATGGGACGTGACTTTTTTGGAAAGGTGGATGATGACGTCAAGAGGTGATGAAGGTATGTCAGACGGTAGGAGGCAGTGGGACTCGGGACTGGTAGATTAATGCCACGTATAGATAGGGATTCGCCAGAGGAAAGATTCCATTCCGGACCCCCCCCCCCTCAGTTAAAGGCAGATCAGTCAGGGGGGTCCGAAAAACACCTTGAGCTGTTGATCTGTGTGCTTGCTTTTTGACCGCAGATCGGTGCACGTTCTTTATCACACATTCTGGACCCCCCTCCCTCCATTAAAGGAAGAACGGACGGTGGGGTCCGGATTCCAATATAGACCATAAATCCACACACTTAAACTTGGGTCGTCCAGATGTGTGTGGGTATTATCAGCAATTCCGGACCCCCTACCTCCGTTAAAGGTAGAACGATCGGGGGGTTCCGGAAAGATCTGTCCGTCGTGGATATGAGTGCAATCATCTGGACCATTGATATATGAGCAGTACATAAGTGAGGGAGAAGAAGGTACATGTGCAAGGAACTTAGGATAAGTTCATTTCACGGGTTTTTTCCCAAGGCTTTTCATGCATACACCATCACAAGGTTAGACAAACAACATTTTAAGTATCCAAATCATGGTGTAATATTGATCATCAATGTGGTTTATTGGAGTAAAGCAACTAGTCTATATTCTATCTTAGCTTCCTATGACAATTAACCCAGCTTAGACTGTTGGGCTAAGAACTTACTCTACCCTGGGGCTATCTGACCAAGTTTAGATAGTCTGGCTAGATTTATTCACTAATCTAACCTAGATCCTTTGGCTAAGATTGAACGGTTTAGCCAAGCTTATTCACTAATCCTATCAACATCAATTTAAAAAGAACTTGGCCATGCTTGAAAGGTATGGACCAAATTACTCTTATTGCATGGGGATTTTATTGAAATTCTTTTATGCTCTATTTTCTTTTTCTTTTTCTTTCTTTTCTATCTTTTTCCTTTTTCTTTTTTTTTTTCTTTTTTTTCTTTCTTTTTCCTTTTTTTTTTTTTTTT
>ML782963.1:52468-82978 GCA_009831015.1 Picea engelmannii | reverse complement strand
TCCAGTCACCAGTTGATACTATAACTTATAGGGTGATAACAGTAGCTCCACCTGGGGATGGTATTTCCTTATGAAGTGCCAAGAATCCTAGTTCCTGATGTTCTGAAAATTCCTCCTTAGTCGCCTTCGTTGCTTGATTGGTTTTATTCTTGAAAAATGGAAAAACAGTAGTCAACGGCTTAGGGCCTTCTCTTCAGGATTCAACCAACTGACTAAACTTATTCACTCAGAAAATGCAGGTGAAAAATAAAGATGGTATGTACAATGGAGAGTGTAACCTCGAGTCTCTACTGAGGCGGTAAATAATGCTTCAACATTCTGCCATTTACAGGTCCTCCTGGAAGATCTGTCCCATCAACGTTGTTTAGCAAGAAAGTGTTATTTCCTCTGAATTCTTGAATCATGTATGGTCCCTTCCACAGACTATCGAATTTTCCATGCTTTCCCTTGTGTTCATTTCAGGCATCCCATCTCAGCACCAAATCTCCCAACTCAAAATCATCTTCCTTGGTTCTTTTGTCAAAAATCGTCTTGATGCTTTCTTGGACTACCTGGGTCTTGTTGTATACTTCTTCCCTAGACTGCTGCAAATGGATCATCTGATTGATCCTTCTTTGTGAGTCGTTTGGCTTGGATTGTATGTCTTGGAGCAATTTCATGACAGGTATTCCTAAGGAAGTGGGAAAACTGCTTCTGTGCCATAGACCAGCTGATATGGTGACATACCGATTGACCTTTTGGTGGTCAGTCTATCAGCCCATAATGCGAAAACCAACTTGTTATGCCATGACTTCTTGTTTTCCTGCAACGTTTTCTTGATGATGTTTACCAAGGTTTTGTTTGAGGATTCCGCCAGACATTTCCCTTGAGGGTAATAAGCTGTGGAATGTCCCAAAGCAATATGGTACTGGTTGCATAAATCTATGAGTTTCTTCGATCGAAAAACAACTGCATTATCAGTTATAATCTTTATAGGACATCCAAAGCGAGACAAGATATTATTTTCAAGAAATTTAATAATGATAGAATCAATGGCTTGCTTTCTTGGTACTGCTTCGATCCATTTTGTAAAATAATCTGTGGCTGTAAGAATCCACCTGTGCTGAACTGAAGAAGGGGGGTGTATTTCTCCAATGAAGTCCAATCCCCATAGATGGAAAGGGGCTTCAACTGAGATCGGTTTCAGGGGTAGAGGAAGAAGTTTCCTTTTGCCTTCAAACAACTGGCATTGATGATAGAAAGTCACTTTATGATGTACATCGGTGAATAAATTTGGCCAATAGAATCAGGCTCTGAGGATTTTGTTGGCTCTAGTCTTCCAGTTCAGATGACCACCACAATCTCCTGCATGAAATTCTTGTAATACTTTGTCAGCTTCATATTTCAAAAGACAATTTAACAGAATACCTCCAGGATATTTCCAATACAGATTGCCTTCTAGAATGCAAAATTTTAATGCTTTCAACTTCAAAAACCTAGCTTTAGTCTTAGTCAGACTAGGGGGAGCTTGTAAATTATGCAAAATAAACATTAGGTCTGCGTACCATGGAGAGTTGAGAAATACCTCTCTCATGCTTGGAGTCGCCTGCTCACCCCGTTCATCTGTTGCAGCTAAGAAATTAATGTCAAGAGCATGGAAATTTGATTCAGCCATTAATTTTTCTAGACCTTGACCTTTAATTAATTTTGTAGGCTTAATCTCTATGTCATATTCTAAAATGACAGAAATCCATTTTCCTCTTCTTCCATCTGGATTGTCCTGGGTTAAAATGTCTTTTACTACTGCATTCAGAACATATGCAATGGTGTGGGAATGGAGAATGTATACTCTAAAATCTTTTATGGCTTTTACCAAGGCAAAAGCTTGTTTCTCCATTATTTTATAATTGAAAGTAGCATCTCTTAAAGCTTTACTGAAAAATTCTATGGGTTGTTCATACCCTTCGTTGTTTTTCTGTAGTAATACTACTGCAATGGTATGTTCAGAGGCGAAAGAAAAAAGATAGAAATCTTTGGTAAAGTCAGGACTGATCAAGATGGGGGCCTGTGTGAGTGCTCGTTTGACTTGTTCGAAAGATTGCCTGGATTCAGTGTCCCACTTTATTTTTACATCCTTTTTTAACATATTTGTAATGTTTCGGAGGATCTCAGCCAGGTTGGGTATGAATCTTCATAAAAATTTTATTTTTCCGATAAAAGACTGTAATTATTTGATGTTTCTTGGTTGTTCTAATTTCTGTATGGCTTTGATTCTGCTGGGATCTATTTTGATTCTGTCCTTAGAGATTATGTGCCCTAGCAGTTTGCCTTTCTCTAGTCCGAAAAGGCTCTTCTTAGGATTTAAAGAAATCCCAAATCTCCTGCATTTATCAAAGACTCGTCTGAGATGTCGCAGGTTCTCATCATCAGATTGGGAAAACACAGTCACATCATCCAGATAGATGACAATAAATTTGCCTAATTCTTCCACAAAGGCGATGTCCATCACTCTCTAGAAAGTGGCTCCAGCGTTCATCAAACCGAAGGGCATTTTCACATACATGAAAGTACCCCATGGTGTAGTGAAAGCGGTTTTGTCTTGGTCATCTGGGTGAACGAGGACCTGATTATAACCCGAGAACCCATCCAACAAAGAGATTCGACTGGATCCAACTACCCTTTGTAGTATGTGGTCCATTTTTGGGAAGGGGTAATTGTCCTTCAGGGAGACCTTATTCAGATTTCAGAAATCAATGCAAAGCCTGATTTCTCCAGATTTCTTACATGTTGGGACCAAATTTGAGACCCATTTGGAAAACCGTAACGGGACTATGATTTTGGCATAGTACATTTTTTTGATTTCCTTTTCTATCAGGGGGAGTAACTTCGGATTGATTCTCCTACGTTTCTGTCTGAATGGTTTTTGATCTTCTTTTATTGGAATCCTATGCTGTATGATGTTGGTATCATAAGCTTTCAAGTCCCCATAACCCTAGGCAAACACATCTGAATATTCCTTGAATAGCTCAATGTATTTGAGTTTTTGCTCAGGGGGCAATGATTTGGACAATTTGACCAGCCTGGGTTTCTCTTCGATCCCTATATTACAATCTTCTACTTCTTGACCACTGGCTTCAATTTTCGGTTTTTTGGCTACATCATTAAAATCAAACAAGTCCTCTAAAGGAACCAAACCCCTAGGTAAAACATTACTTTTCAAATGAAAAATATCGGACTCCATCTCATCAACACCTAACTCTCCTGACTCTATGCTATTTACACTATCATTTTTGAAATCAAATCTTTTTACATTTTCATCTTCGTTCTCTAAATCTATATTTGTACATTCAAAATCATTTTTACACTGCAAAAAGTCTTCAATTTGATCATCATTACCAAATACCTGCCAGTACCTGATGTTGTTGGGAACATTTGGTCTGAACTTCACCTCTACTGTGTATGGGCAAGTAGAACAAAAAGGAATCTTACATGTGGCTGCTGACGTAGCCAATCCGTCTGCCAAAATGTTCTGTCCCCTAGGCATTACCTACAAATCAACTTCAGTGAAACATCTAATGGAATCAAGAACAACATTCCTATAAGCTCTAAGACGAGGATGTTTCGCAACATACTCACCTTTAATTTGCTTGATTATTAACTCAAAATCACCTCTTACCATAATCTGTTTGGCACCAACTCTTTTCAAAAGTTTCAGATCGAGCATCAAGGCTTCATACTCAGCGATATTGTTAGCGCATTGGAAATTTAATTTGTAAGAATGGTTTTCTGAAAACCTGGATCTATGATTGTGCAACCAAACTCCCACTCCAGCTCCTTCTTTGCTTACTACTCCATCAAAATCCATGCTCCAGAAATCTGTCGATAATTCTTCTGTTATCACGTTTTTCTTTCTTTCTACCTCGATGATTTCTTGGCCTTCATCCAGACTAGATGTATCTTCTCCTAGTTGAGTAATTTGCTCTCCTGTGTCACCATCATTATATAGGATAAAATAATCCAAGTCAGAATGTGCAGAGTAAAGAGGATAGTTGTGCAGTTTTTCTTGGCTACTGACTATGTATTTCATCAATGTTTCTCTGTATAGCCTTCTTTGTTTCCCGAAAACTGGGACAGTGGCATACGACATATCTAGCTGCAGGGTACCTCTCAACTTAGCCCCCCAAGACCAGGATAGAAACATTCCATACTTTGGGGGGATGTCTACAACTACCACATCCATGCCCATGTTCTTTGTGGGAATCTGAACCAGGGTGATACACAGATCCTTGATCAAACCAATACATCTAACTTTACTGGAGTCAAATGAGTGTAAATCCTTGTAAGGTCTGGTGACCTCCAGTTCCAGTTTCTCCATCACTGCTTTAGGCATCAGATTATGGGAAGCACCCAAATCTAGCATATCATTATGCAAGATCAGGTCATGTATATTTAGACTGATGTAAAAAGGAGCGACAACACCATTATCGGCTTGGCCATCCACTTCAAGTCCGAACAAAAGTTCAAGTTGATCATCTGTAAGGTTCACAATGTCTGAATGATTCTCTGATCCAATGGTTAAGGCCTTCATGCCTATATTAGGTTCAATGGTCAATGCTTTAATCACTTGTGAACGATAAGTGTCTTTGTTCATCAACTCGGAAAGTGGAATGGGAATTTTTACTTTGGCTAATTCCCCTTTGAGGCTGAAAGGTGTAGGGGCTCTTCTCTGGCTCATCAATTCTCGTTTGTCTACCACATTCTTCTGGATAGAAGTACTTGGTTGATTAATAAATGAGACCTCAACCTGCGATGATCTTTTCAGGATAGTAAGGTTTCTTTTTGATGGAACTTTGGCATTACTTTTCTCAAGAATCTTTTCGGTAGAAGGCTCAGAGGCTTTTTTGGTTTCGACTACCTTCTTCGTTTCAATCACCGTTTTTGGGGAACTTCCTTCCGTCTTTTTACTTTACAGATTGTACTGTCGGTGTACCTCCAAAATGGCATTTTTGAATGCTTGTTGTTCGACGTCTTCAGCTTCTTCACTTACTTTTGTTTGATTGAGAAGAAAAAGTTCTTGCTCTTCTTGGGTAAGGAAAATAGCTTCGTTATCATGAATGCCCATGAGATTTATACGAGTATCCTCTAGTTCCTCAATCACTTCCTCTCCTTCATCATCATAATTTTCTTGTAGGGGAGGTCTGATCTGTTGATCCAGACCTCTCTTCTCTCTTTGATCCCTAGGGTCTCTCTGTCTGATTTGAGGAGGGTTTCTTCTAAAGTTAGGATTCCAAACTTGAGGAGCTGATGGGTTTTCTCTTGGAGGATTTCTTTCTGATACAGTAAGTCTTTCCATCATTATTTCAATTTATCTGGCCAAGGAATCCAATTTGGAATCGGAAGTTGATGTGGAAGGTTCCTCTTTAATTGTGACTCTCCTCTCTGACCTCTGTCGTGCCCTTTTTTCCAACAAATTGGACTCCACACTTATTGCGCTTTTCTGCATGTCCTCCAGGGTGGTAAAATTTATTTCCCTTAGTTGGTATGACATATCGGCGTCAAAACCATCAGGTAATTTTATCAATGCCAGACCCTGTGGAGGTTTGATTTCGGTTGGAATTGCATTGTACAGGTTATTGAAATGGGTGCAATAATCTTGTGCTGTCTCACCTTGATTTCTTCTGATATTTTTGTATTCTGACAATATTTGGAGAGGGTTTTTCTTTACCTCCCATCTGTTTGGAAAACTCCTTTGAAATGCAATAAGGTCAAGGACTGAGGCATCACGTAAACCTTTATACCATTTCTTAACGTCACCTGTCAAACTTTGGGCAAACAATCTCATTTGAATGTCAACCTCATCTACTTCCTGCAGGTCAAAATAATCATTCATTTTATCAACATGTTGTTGGGCATTCAAAGGTCCTGTTCCATTGAACTGTGGGAGTCTCGTTTGATAATCTTGGGGCATAGCATGAAGAGGCACGACCAACACCAAGGGAGCATATCTAGCTGCCATGATAGGTGGAGGAGGTGGGATGACAAACTAGATGATAGGCGAGGTAGTGACCGAATACGAGGATGAGGAAGGACTGGCTAGCAGCGAGTGGGTGGTTTGCGGCTTAGTAGTGGGAGATAGAACTTCAGGAGTCCGAGGTTGCAAAATGGTTGTGTCCAAATGATTTCAGTCACAAAACTATCGGATCTTGTTCTAACTAGGCTTTGTTCGGAAAGGGTGTCAAAGTCAGGGTTTTGAAAGGTAACACGCTCCCCTGAGAAAGAAAGAGACTTATGAAAGGGAATATGACTTACTGAATTGTTAGCAATGGTATTTTTCCTGAGCAACTATTCTGGGTTATCCGTTACTATCACAGGTTCTGGGTCTGGATGAGATCGAGTATAAATTTTTTTTGGGAGCCAAATTTCTTTTTGATTTTTATATATATACTTTTTAGTTTTACGAGTCTAAAAATAATATGCACAAGTTTTTAATCAACCTCTAAACATTACTTCCTTCTCATATTTGCAATATTTGAGGAACAAACTTTTCTTCTAGGGAAAAGAAAACATGAGCTTATAAATTTTTAGTTCTGTTCTCCAGTGGAGTCGCCACTATGTTAGCACTCTGTAAATTTCCTAGAGGTTGACAGAAAGAAGAAGTCTACAAGAGGTAACTTTATCCAACCTCTTTTGAAGCTAGGATCTAGCCCTTCCAACTTCAGAGAGGGATCTCTCTATGTGATTTAGATATGTTTCAAATTTTAAAATATTAGGCTAGGTAAACAAATAAGTTGGTTTTGTTGTTGTAGTGTTTGTCGAGTTGGCTGAGATAGTTTACACATCCATTGGGCAATGGGGTCTACGTCTTAAAAATGAAATCCAAACCAGAAAAACAAAGGAAACCTTTCACAGGGTGAGATAATATAATCACTGGATTCTTTAGTAGAATAAATGAGGAATAGCAGAAAAAATGAGAAAGACAATTAAAACAAAGAAGCAGTTAAGAATTTCTTTATTGTAAAATCAGAAGATAGAACACTAAAATGTTTTGAGTCAAAAATAGGGTATACGAGATAAATCCTGCAACATTCGTTACTTCCAAATATTATATTTAGAAAACAATGTGATAACAAAGCGAGAATAACATTCAACTTAGAGAGAAAAACATCACCAGTGAATACACACAAGAATCCTATAAAAGTGTCTCTTTGTATTAATGGAAGATCTCTTCAAAAATATTATAGTCTGATAGCTTGTAGGGCATGAAGATCAAAAACCCCCAATACTTCAAAAAGTGAACTATTTATAACTCCAAATTACAAACAAACCTATCGTTAAAGATCAAGATGTGGTAAATCTATTTTTAGCTTAACTAACTTAACAAATTACAGAAATCTAGGAACTACTTAATGATGTGTTATAACTACATGCTGTTTCCTGGGTGAACCGTTGGTGATGCCTCTACATGACCTCGTCTCACTTGACAACTGACTGGACAGCTGACTGGACTGGGACCATCATTGATTACTCAATCAGATCACAAAGTTCTTCCTATCAAAGATGACTGGGAACGTTGACTTTGAGTAGCCTTCGATAAACTTCATCCATTTTTGTGTACTTGGCAAAGGTAGGTTTGGTGATGAAGATGTATTGGATCTCATGCTGAATACTGATGTCCAACTGAAGTGCATCTAGAAATGCCTTGCAAGTGATGCTGCCTTGAATCCCTGAAAACTTTGAACTATCCTTAGCCACATCGGCCAGTCTCTTTTTGTAGTCTGGGAGTGTCATCAGTTTGTCATTAATTACCTTCAGACCAGGAAGACCTTTCTTCTGTAGAGCCTCAATCTTACTAAAAGACCTTTATACCCCTAGGTCCATGAACTGAACCTTTTCTTCTAGCTGAAGCATCAATCCTCTCTTGGTAAAAACTCTCTTGACCTCAAGGATGGTCTCTGCTCTATCCTCATTTCATCTCTTCTAGCTCCTCCCTGGTCTTAGAATTTAGGAACTTGATGATTTCATTAGCCTATGTGGGCATCTCTCCCAATTCCGATCTAATCTTCTCAATGGCCTGTTTGATTCTCTGCACCAGTTCATTTTGCTCAAACATGATCTGTATCATTGGCCATATCTCGTTCATAGATTTAGTGATGTCTGTCCAGACACTTTCTTTAATTTCAGCCAGAGTTTTCCCTACCACTGTTTGCTTCTGAAGCTGTTGTAACTCTTGTTTGAGTTGGTCTGACACCTGCTTCTCCTTGGAGAGGCTGATCTAATAGGAATATTTGAGTTCCTAAAGGTTATCAATCTCCTTCTTGAGCCTGCTAATCTCTGTTTCCTGCAGGTTCATCTCTTCCATAGATTTGGCCAATTCGGCTGTCTTTTCCAGAGATGTCAGTGGATTTGTCGATGGGACTTATGTTACTAATGTTGTGCTCACTCCTGAGAGTGGAACTGCACTCAATGGAATGACTTCCATTGGCTTCAGCTGTTCTTTCTCTTTTACTAGCTTCTCCATCTCAGCTTCCATTTCCTTTAGTTGCGCATTCTGCTCCATGATTTGTTTAAGCATTTCACCTTTTTCTCCTTCTATCTCTGTTATTTCCTTCACTTGTGAATCCTCTGTTGGTGGAAATTTAAATTGTTTCCTTAAGGAGGCTATGTCAGCATTTTTCTTTTTAATCATCTCCTTGGCTGATTTCACGTTTGAGGGGTCATACCCGATCTTGAGGACTAGTTCCTCCAAAGTCTTGATCCTATTGTCCTTGGAAAAGGATGATATCTTCTCCAACTTCAACTGTGTTTGGACGTTGTTCAGGGACACTTGCAACTTGGATGTAGTAGTGGAAGCATGTGCCAGCGTATGGAAAACCATTTCTCCTATTTGCTTGTGCAGATCCATCTGATCGACCGGATGCACATCTTTAGTTTGGAATTCAAAGGTGGCCCTTTTGTAATCAGTGATTACCTTTGGATCCAGAACCTGTGCTTGGAGGAATGCCATGTGCATTCTTCCCTTCTTAGTGTCAAATGTTGATAGCAACCTATGTTGTGTGGTTGACGTCTGCTTCTAGAACTGGGCGCAAGTGCTGCTGGTCAGAGTCTGATTCTTTTTCTTGATCAGATCGTACTTCTCAAAGATGCTCAGCTTCGGTCCTATCTTGCCTGGCTGGGTGGTTGATGGAGTATCTGTAGATTTCTTTGACAACACTAAGGTTATGATATGCTGGAGGCTTGCACTGAGGGGTGGCCTGTCAATCATTGTCACTGTAATATATGGAACTTCCTTTTCCCCAGTCGGGTCAGGAGCTTGACTAGTTTTGGGCCTCTTGGTATGCAGTTGAAATTCTTCTGATGATGCTTCAGTGACCGACGATGATGAATCTTGCCTAGGCCTTTTCTCTTTCGAAACCTGTGGTGTGGTTGTTTGTGACATAGTGGCTGGGGTGTCCTGTTGTTCTGCTTTGACCAAAGTGTTTGGTTCCCATCCTATCTGGTTTGCGAATTTCTCGACTTCGGGCCTAGATTTGTGGACATACAGGATATTCTTGTTTTTCACCTTCATCTCGGAGATAATCCCTCACGGGTCGTAGTGCCATGTGAAACTCATGGAAAACTTCATTTCCTTCAGCAGCCTATCTGCTTCCTCTACGGCGCCACGATTGTTGTAGATGAAAGAACCAATATGCCCTTTGATTTTGAGCTATTTCTTTTTATTTAGTGACACAAAGTGAATATCATCAGAGTTTATCATCTGCCTTATGTACTCCAGAGAAAAGATTCTGACAGGCAGGTATCTAGGCAATTTGTACGGGGCCAACTCACACCCATATACTCTTTTCTCAGTGTGATTTTGGTATAAATACCAATCACCAGTCTTTGTGTGTGATCCGAGAGATGCAGGATCCTCTGAACTTCATCATTTATCCTAGGTTCGGGCCTTCTGCTAAGCATACTTACCACTGAGTGATAGAATTTCTCGATGAACTGTTTGAAACTGAATTCTATGGAGTTATGCTTGAGTAGGGAGGTCCATGCGGTTATTGCCTGGGGTCTGCTATCTTCGTCCATCTTCTGCATTTAAAAAGAAAATTTGTCCACTTGGAAGAAAATGAACAAGTACATCAGTATTGAAGAATATCGAAACATGCCTTCCGTGACGAAATTGACCAACTGTTCATGAATATTATTCACTAGGAATGTGCTGAAGTGGAACTGGGTAGTGGGCTTCTCATCGGTGGAGAAAATGGAAAAAAATCCCAGAATGGGTTCATCTACCTGTTACCCATGATTTTGGTCGTCATGATGATGTATTGATGATGGTGTACTCAGGCTCTTCAGAAGAACTTTTACCTGAGAAAAGTTACTTTCATCTCTTCCCAGAAAACTCATTTTTGTAGAGGGTTCACAGGCTGATAGTATATTTGGCTGCAAGAATGACCCATTCTCGCAGGCTACCTTAATCTAGGATGTGAACTTCTCACACTGTGTTGAACTGCTAGGGTGTGAACTCTTCCTAAAGCAAGGAAAAATATGAACTCTTGAAGCTTCTAGAAGGGAATCTTCTAGAAGAATGGGTTAGCATTCGAATGGTTATCCTAGTACTGGATTCCCTGATATTTTGGGATCATTCTTATTCAAGTAACTAATTCATTCTCTCCTATATATTGAGTGAATTATCATGGAAAAGGTTAAGCAAGATTCATTGGAGAATTGGTGAAAGAATTGTGTGAAGGACTGAAGCTTGAACAACAGCTTGGAAATTCCAGCAAGTATATCAAAAGGAGTTGATCTTCTTCATGCAAAGAGTGAAAAAGTGTGTGTGTCGGAGCCAAGGGCCATTGAAAGGAAGTTTGTGACATCAAGGCTCAGGTTGTAATCTTTACTTTCCATTAATATGATACAGTGGCATGTCCCTTTCCCATAAAGCTATTTCCACTTTATTGTATAATTCCTTGATCATATACATAGATTGACTGTTGAATAGATTGTGCTATCTTCACTTTGGTTAGTTTGTGTTGTCTTGGTCTTGGCTACACGAGAGCACTGGAGTGAAGCAGGAGTAACAAAGACCATAGGAAGCGATAATAAGGTATGTTATTTATTCTTGCCTCATATTTAATTCAATAGTCAAAATCTAGGGAAAGAGTCATGTTCTGTCTTGCTTTGTTCTAGATCCAGGTGGATCTAGGGAGATCAATTAGTGTCCGTACCTACGGATTTATCCAATAACAAAATTGGCGACTCCATTGGGGATCAAACCCAGAATCTAAGAGTTTCTTGGACCATTGATTGATGTTCTTCTTGTCTTCGTTTGCATGCACGAATAGTCTTAGGATTTCAAGGTTTTTCTTGTCATCTGTGTCTTGACTTTCGTTTCTTGACTTTTCTTGGCAAAACCATTCTCTCTATTTTCAAAATCTAAGTGTGTTTGATTAGTTAAAATCCAGTGATTGGTTGAAAGTTAAGTTTTCTTGGTTTTTATCATTTTCTTATAGTTTGAAAGATCATTTTTTTTTGCATTTGAAAAGACTAAATTGGTTTTCTCTTTATTTTTGTTCTGTTAGCGCTGTATAATTTGCCTAAGGTTGCTAAGGCAATCACAGAGGTAACCTCGAACTGCTTCAAGTCTTGGATCTAGCCCTCCAAGACTCAGAGAGGGATCACTCTTTTAGATTTAGCTTTGTTTTTAAGGGATTGATATTAGGCTAGCTATAAAGTATAGGGTTTTGATTTTTAAATGGTCAGTTTGGGACAGCAAGGAAGGCCATTGGGAAAATGGGGTCTGCGCTTAGAAATGTGTTGATTTCTTAGATCTAGACAAAGATTTTACACAGGACAAGGTAGTGAACATCTTGGATCAAATTGAGTTTTAATGATGTTGACTTGAGGAAGAAAAAGTGGAGGAAAAAGCCAGGCAAGGGAGCAGCTAAGAATTCCTAAGTTGGGCTCTTTAGATGAATAACATAAAGATTATCACAAGCTGAGAGGCAGAGTATCTGCTGATAAATTCTGCCTCTATAACATTCCTTTTGATAATAAGAACTGAAAACAAAATGAAAGACAACAGGAAAACACTTTAACAGAGGAAAACACCACCAATACACCCACACAAGAATCCTGTGAAAGAAACATGTCTAATTATTGATCCATCATTAAAATTACAGAGAAATATTCTCTGGCCATACACAACCCATGCTCCAGCAAAGAAAATTTTATTCCTGTCAGGTTGAAAAACCCCTCACACAGGTCGAACCAGTAAGAAAAAATGTTTCACTGCTAGAACCCTCTCGTACTCAACCCAGTCAAACCCTCTCTTAGTCCTTTACATGTGTATATATAAGAAAAAGATATGTCAGTCTTCTCTCACTCGAGCTCATGACTCTACACTCTAAAAATAGGAAAACAGTTACAAGATTGACACATGTCAATTGTCTCCTAGAACAATAAAAACAGTAAATTAAAAGGAAATTGTATTTAGAAACTGTTGCTTTAGTTGTTTCAAATTCGCTGGAAGGTTGTTGATGCCTGTCCCTCGAATCTGGGAAAGGATAGCCACTTGTCCCTTCGGTTGCTAGTCCTCTGCCTGGAAAAAGAAAAATACTCTGCCACCTCCCTCTAACTGCTGCCTTGAAATCTGGATCTATATCGTGTCGTTGATTCTGTGCATGAAAATCTGTGATATGGAGCTGATTTTGTGCCATCTGGAAACATTGATAAGATCCCTGAAAATCTGGGACAAATAGTATGGAGATAGCCCCTTTTTTAGAGGTTCGACACATCACTTTTCCAGCAACAATAGCATCATCTGCAACTGTAGCTTTTCCTTCTTTAATTCACCTCCGGATTCGATTAAGCCTCCAGATCTCATTTTAGAGTAAGCCATTGATCAGCCTTTCCATGACTGTAGTGCCTGTTTGAGTAGAATCTGTTGGCATAGTCTCATTCTGAATATATTCTATGGGATTCAGAAATTCATCTACATCCATGAATGCCACCCATTCACATTCCTGGCGAGCTCGCAATGCACAATGAGAGAATCTAGCCTCTTGGGTTTTAATCCATGGCCACATATGTCTACTCACATTGAAAGAACCCAAGGATTCTACCACTTCTTCTATGTTGTCCTCGCTGTTGTTATCATAAAGAAACCCCCTCTGGACACCTCGATAGCCATGTTACATGATCCATTCTCTGAGAAATGGAGCTTGGTTCCAAAGCATTGTGCAAGCACAGACTTGATGGAGAGGCCTAAACATCTTCACGGGTTTCGAGCTCTTCATGGATTTAACTTCAAGCCTAGCTACAGATGGAAGTAAACCACTTCTGGATCTCCATACAGAGGCCTTCATCCCTTGAATTTATTGTATTTCTAAACCATTAGGCTTCTCACATCTAATCACTTCTTGAGCAGCCATCAAAACCTTGGTCTTAAAAACCTTGCTGCCCAAATCCATGGTGTCCAATTTCTTGAAATCCCTGGCATTAAGAAGATCGGTGTCCAAATTGGAACCAAAAACACAGACGAGATTATCAGTATCAGAAATCCTTCCTCTTCTCAGGTTCAATCCTTTGATGAATAGAATCATACTGTCTGGTTCTACTACTGCCTTATAAACAAGCATCCTCCATGCAAAATTCTTCAGATACCGAGCTTGCGAAGGGACCAGAATTCCCTTTTCTTTGAGTTTTATAGTTACGGTCAATCCCTCTGCAGACTTTGGTTGGGAGGATGTGGGCACCTCACAATCTGCAAGTATTGTTCTTTCATATCCATAGAGATGGCGGGACCTTGGAGAGTCTCACCATACACACATTCAAACTCATCTTTCTGCAAGGCAAAACATCCATCACATGTTTTTAAGAGCAGAAAAACATGCTCTAGCAAAGTGACCAGATCCTGGACCAGAAGAGAATTATCCTTGCCTACAACTCGTTCTTCAACTACATTATTTCTAGGCAGGAGTTGAGGATGATGCGCTTGGATCACAAGCCTTCCTCCAAGCGGAGGGTAAAAATTGTAGAATCGCCTAGCTGTCAAGAAGAAGTAGAAAAAAGCAAGCCTGTAAATAAGAAATCTCCACCCCAACAATCTTCTCCTAATCTCTGCTGACTGCCCAGTATTTCTCCCAAATCTAGCAAAACTTATCCTTCCAAGTCTAGGAGAATTTCGGTTGGGTTTGCTCATAGCCACATCATCATGACTACAATCCCTTCTTTTTGGTTGCTGAGGGCAAAGGGCATGGATTAGGTAAACTAGCAATGCCAGCAAGATGGCAATCTCCTACACCTACAATATGTACCTTTGTTCCCTTCTTCAGGTTGCAACCATGCAGGTAACCATAGAGAGTCACATTTCGGTCAGGTTTTTCGTCTTCTTGTACTCTCTCTGGAGGAGTAATATCCTCAAAACGGTCTACCAATATATAGGGGTGAGAGATTCTCCAAGAAAGAGGATGAAACTTTGCAACATAAATAAATCTTTCCAGATTATGTATTTCACGTTTAAGATACTTTTCATAAATGAGACCAGACAAGTAGAACAATTTTACACCGTCGTATATCTCTGTCCAAAAACGGTGTTTGAGACGTTGCTTAGTCTTTCTCAGCTTTTTGACATCCTGACACTTGGTTGATGTTTCATTTCCACCCGTCGATTCTATGCTACTACTGATGCAACTCATGCTGGGTGTATTTGGCACTTAATAAGAAATCTCAGGTTCTTGTATTAAAAAGAAAACTAGATGACAGTCTAAATCGAGCACATTGTCCACGCAACCAATCGCATTGTCTTTGGTATAAGAACCCTGTGGAGGTAAATCTGACAAATATGGTTGTGGTGTATAGCATGGGGTTCCAGAGTCCACATCAGGCGGAGGTGAATTGTTATTAGTTGAAATTGGCAGACTTGATGTATAGCCAGTAGAAACGGATTGTGATGAATCATATCTATAGGTTCCCGAATCAGCGAGAGGCAGAGGTCTGTAATCCTCCTGAGGTGAAGTAGGACCAACAGGAGCCAGTTGATGTAAATTACAAAAACCCAGTAAATCACCATCTCCTGTATATGGCCGTGTCGAATCGATGAGCAGGCGGTCTGGTACATCCCTCGGACACCTCATTGCCTTCCATGCACGCGAGCTCCTTGCGTTGGACACCTCTAAACCATTTCAACACCTGGCGTAGGGTTTCAAAGTTGAGTTTTATATATTTTTTGATTTTCCGTGGGCAATATCCCACATTCACGAGAAGAGAATACACATAGGTATAGATATATGCCAACAGCTCCAAAGTGATTCGATGAAGTGAAGCCCAAGGCTTGGGATTTGGGGTTTGGTGTTGGTGTTGTGCTGGCGCTGCTTTATGTGTTTGTTGTTGGTGCACAAAAAGGCACTTACCCTTGGTGTCGATCATTTGGAGGTTGGCCCTAGGCCACTATACCTTTTGCCAAAATTTTGTTAATTTGTTCATACAACTTTGCATGAAGGCAAAGGCCGAGGGGCCAATTTTTAATTTTTTAGCTAAATTCATCAAACACAAATTATAAGAACCCAAATTTGCATTTGACCCTCATGAGTCAAATTTCGCCATTTCAAACCACTTCATAATTTGTGATAAAATTGCACCGGAACTCGCTTTGAAACTTGCACGCAAACACTCGTCTTATGCTTGGTCAGTGTCGGGCATTTTCCGCCGCCTTCGCCATGCGTCATGAGCGAACACATATGCCTGAAATAGATACATATTAGTCAGAAAACTGATTCCCTATTATATAGGGTTCTAACAGGTTCTTATCATTGCTTGTTCATTGATTTCTGATTTTCTGTACTCTCATTGGCTTTGTGAGGGTCCTTTTTGAAAAGTGAACAAAGTTTTTTCTTTCAAAAAATTGTTTTTTGTCTTCAAACACATTGAAAATCAAATTGTTGAAATTGTTGAAATTGTTGAAAAAGAAACATAGAGTATTGTTCTTGAATACGCGATTTGTTGCGTTTGCATTTTAAAAGAAATTTTGCATTATAGTTCAAGGTTGATCTGGATAACTTTCTCTTTCCCTCCCATACATAGGATTCATTGAACGAAAAGTGATATATTTCATTCTCATCCATGCATTGTTGGGTCAGAGTCATACAACATAAGTTTCATTTTCGTTACCTTTGAGTAAACAACAGCTCTTAATAACACTACGTAATCATAAAATTTATCTAGTAACGTTTTTCAAGGGCTCTTTACACCAACATTTAGCTAGGCTAGCACTTTGGAGTAGGAAGAGAGATACACTCTCCAAAAGCTCAAAACACACAATAGCATCTTGTGTTAGGGAGTGTTAAATTCCATTTGCAACATCCTGTCCCAGGAAGCCCTTCTCACACAAGGGTCAAGCACGAGGTCGCATTGATATTGGCAGTGTTACTCACCCTGCTTTGTTGGTATCAGTGTAGAGACTGCACGTATTACGGAGATCACTCGGAGGTATACCCACAATGATGAGTGGAAGCCTTTTGAGTTGATTTCGGGCTAGATACCCTGCCCTTGCGTGTGGATCGGACTGTCGACTGTCCCCCCAGGCTTTATTGTTATTGGTGGTGACCTTAGTGGCCTGTCTCTCTAGGTTCTTACCCGAGGTGACTGTGGAGGGGAAAGTCTTCACGGTACCTAGAATTGACGTTGACCAAACTCACTCGGGCTCCTTGGAGGGTATACCCACGATTATGTGTGGGAGATTGCACCAGGGTGTAAGTCTGTTAAGAAAGTCGTCGGCGTAACTTTTCCACCCTAGCCCAGCCCCTTCTCGTCTCGTTGTTGCGACATTGGATTTCATCACCAACTAGTGGCTTCGAAATTAGAAGGTCTTGTTTGTTTGGTGATTGCTACCTAGATTTTGTTTACTAGCGCGTGTTGTTTGTTTTTCGAAGTTGACCATAGAATTTTCTTTGCAAAGTTTGTTTCTCGTTTACAATAGCTCCTCCACGTCATTCACGTAGAATGCAGGGTTTATCTCCAGAGCATCTGAAAGGTTCTCAACCCTTGCCTACAGGTACACCTGAGGGATATCCTCGGCAAAGTGAAGCCACAGTTGTCACCACACCACAAGTGGAATGAACTGACTCTCTAGAATTTTTTTGAATTACAAATACTCGAGAGGACTTTCGAATTCACCCTGATTCTGAGAGACGTTTTATGCAAGCTAACTCTTCCGGAGACTTAATTGTTGTGTATTCTGAATCTCTGACTGGACCTGGGGAACAAGATCCTTTTTGGTTTACGGGTGTTTTTCGGTGAGACCTTTTTGGTCCAGGCTCTCCTGTGATTTATGAGATCAACCCACCTATGATTTCTGAAATCTCTGATACAGAGACTGTACCGGTGACTACTACTTATCACTTTACCGTCCCTGCTGAAATGGCCCATCTTGCAGCTACTTTGAGTGTTCCAACCGGGTTTACTACGGTTAGTATTTCTCCTATCAACACACCGCACACGCCCAATGTCACCCCGACAATACCACCTAGATACCGTGCGTTGAATGCTTCCATTCCTACTCCTGCACAAACTCCATCTGGATCTCCTAGGGGTCCTTCTTCTTCTGGGCATTTTCTTCCCGGTTTTGTTCCAACACTCCCTCAATTTCCTTTTGGAGGACCTTCTTCGTCTTCTACTGGAAATCCTAATCCTAGTGGCGCTTTTATGTCATTCACTCCAAACTATCCACTTCCAGTCGGTGGAAAATTTCACCAAGGTGGAATTACACAACCCCCTCTCAGTGGGCAAATCCCAATTGGAACACCACCTTCATTGGGAGGACCAACCCCACCTTATCAACTGGGGGGCAGAAGTTTCCAACTGTAGCCGTCACATCCACTAGCATGGGTCAACCATATCCAGGGTCGCTCAATCCCATTTGGGGGGCAAATGCTCAAACTCAAGTCCCTATTCCAGGGTATAATTATATGAGCTACTATCCTCTTCAACCACCACCGAATATGCCTGGGTCTTCACATTATATACAGACTACTTATGGTCCTACTGGTTTGCCGATAGGGCTTCCTCCCCAAAGCCACCAGTATCCACAAGTGAATTGACAGTTACCCTTTGTTGCTACTTTGGATTTGCCAGATTTTTCAAGGATTTTAAATGATCTTATTCGTCACTCTCCCCAATGGCTTGTTATTCCCGCCAAGCTTCCATCGGACATTCCTAAATTTGACGGAAAAGTGGGAGAGGACCCAAACAATCACGTTATGAATTTTCACCTATGGTGTTCATCCAACTCGTTGATGGATGACTCTATTTGTTTACATCTTTTTCAACGAACCCTTACCGGTTTTGCTGCGAAGTGGTATATTGAATTGCCACAAGGTTTCTTCTCTGATTTCAATACACTAGCTATGGATTTCCTTATGCATTTCTAGTTACCGATCCGTTATGATACGGGGACCGAGATTTTGACTTCCTTCAAATAGACTAAAGGTACTCATATCTATGATCACATCCATGAGTGGTGAAGGAGATGACGTATCATTAAACTTGAGCTTCCTGATCAGTTACTGGCAGAATGGTTTACAAAATCCTTTGTGAACGAAATCGGTAAGGACATTGCCATGGGTGGCGTAGTCATGGAAGAGCAGGCTATAAGTCATTCTCAATATCTTAACCTCGTTTATTCACAAACGGGAACCCTTTATGATTTACTACCTGACTTACCTCATCCTAATACTTCCAGCGCTCCAACTACTCCAGCTGCCTCGCATGCAACTGACGGTGTGATTGGTACTGCACACGCCCAATCACATTTCGCTTCAAGAACAAACCCCAAATCTGCTTCTTCTAATGTTCAAAATGCTCCGTCTCCTGCCACTCCCACCGGCAAGACTTCTGAGGTAAATGTAGTCCAATCTACCCCAGCCGGAAAAAACAAATCTAAAAAGGGGAGAGGCAAGAATAAGGAGGGCAAAAATAATTCTGAAGCAGAGAAAACCAAAACCACCCCTGTTGACAATCGGGATAAGCACAAACCATGATACCCTTGCCTTATCTTTGGTGATGAACACTACATGAAGGATTGTCCACGACATGCTGAGGTCACTAAGTTCCTTCAAGGGGCTCCAAAACCACCTCCATCGGCTGTCTTTTTTCAACCCTTCCCATATCAACAACACATTCAGTTGGTCATTCACGACCAACCCTCATCTTCTACAACATCATATGTTTTGATGTGTACTGGTGATTCCAAGAAGAACAACATTGCACTCACTACTCGAGCCAAAGATTATTCTCCTTCTAAGGAGAAGGTTGATGACATACCTCCTTCCTTGGTACAATCATCTCCAGTGACTCCACCTACTAACAGTCCTCTTCATCTCGAACGACCGAGCCTCGACACAGTTCTGCGACCCCCTCCAAAGGGTGTTGTTCGGAAATCGGCTTTCAATCCTCATGCTTGTGCGGCTCAGAACTACAACATTGTTGAAGATCTGGCCCAAGCACCTTCTGTGATGTCAACCCTTGAAGTCCTTCAGTCTTGTCTCGCACAACGAAAGGCCTTGTTGAAATCTATTGGTGAAATCGATCCAACGGATACAAATTTGATAGTCTTTGACTTGGAAGATCACATTCCACGATTACCCCCTAAACTTGCATTCCAAATCCAAGTGGTTGTCTCTAACAAAAAAGTTTGTTGAACCATTATTGATGAGGGTGCCTCGACATGTGTTATGTCTCTTGCTTGTTGGAAAGCCATTGGCTCTCCTCCTTCGAACGAATCTCAGAACACTCTTAAAGCCTTCAATAGCTCAGGTTTTAAGCCTTACAGTGTTCTTCCTTCGTTTCCCATCACGTTAGAAGGTAAAATGGTCCAAGTCGAAGTGGAAGTCTTTGACACTCCCCTTGATTATACTCTTATGCTTGGCCGTAGCTGGATCGATTCCATGCGTGTCGTTGTGTCGACACTTTTCCTAGTAGTACGTTTCCCTCATCAAGGGAAGGTTGTTACAGTTGACCAACTAGCCTTCTTTAATTTTGATACCCATACTGGCAACGTGCCGTTTATTGCTAAAACCCCACCGGGTTATGAGAATGTCAGTGTAGGCCTTCTAAAGGACTCCTCGTTAATGGGTACCTTCCCCATTCCACCGCCCGATGTTCCACACTCGTTAGTTTCTTCTATCAACATGATCTCCACCGTGCCTCATGAACTTCCTGCATCTCATGACCCCTAGATTGTCCCTGAATCTGGAGATCATCTTCGTTTCGGCGACGCAATGTTGTTAAGTCTGGTCGAATCCGCCTACCAGGCCGTTCAATCGGCAACACCTTCTACCCCCTATCTTGATGAGTTGTCTCCTGATCCTTGTCGTGCTATTTTTCCCACTGACGAGATGATCATGTCCATCATGGAGGACACCCCTTTGGATGATGGGCATCATCATTCCATCCTTTTTCTAGAGCAACATACTCTTGAGAACTACCAATGGATTTCGATTCCGTAGACCGTTGTCGTCATCTCGACGGTTCCCGAGTCTGCACACGATGTGTTTTCCAAAGAGAACTTAAGTAATATCTCACCCACGATTCCCATTCACATATCCATTAAACCTGGGATTGTCGAAAATGTTCATATTGGAGCTTCATGTTCTCCTGACGAAATAGTCACCTATATGTCACTTTTCAAAGAATTTCGTGATATTTTTTCCTGGAGTTACGAAGAAATGCTAGGTATTGACCCTGCGATCGTCATACATGAGATAAAGACATACCCCGACGCTAAACCCATCCGACAACGCCTTCGTCCAGTTCACCCATGTAAAGCAATTGCTATAAAGCTCAAAGTCAAGAAACTTCTGAAAGATGGCTTTATTTATCCGATGGCTCTCACAGACTGGGTTTCCAATCTTGTCCCGATTGACAAGAAACAAGGTACCATTCGTGTATGCATTGATTATAGGGATATCAACAAAGCTTGTCCCAAAGAAAACTTTCCTACCCCTTTCGTCGATCAGATTGTCGACGATTGTGCCAGAAGTGAAATCTTCTCTCTCATGGATGGTTTCTCTGGCTATAATCAACTCAACATTCTTCCTGAGGATCAACATAAGACTTCTTTTATTTGTCCTTGGGGTACTTTTTCCTATCGGAAACTCCCTTTCGGTCTTAAGAATGTGGGCACAACTTTTCAACGTGCTATGTCTTATGCTTTTCATGATATCAAGCACATCGTTCAACCCTATTTGGACTATTTACCCACTCATTCTATGTGAAGAGTCGATCACCCTACCCACCTCCGAGCCATTTTCGTTCGTTGTCAGTTCTATCGTATACGTTTAAATCCTCATAAGTGCATTTTTTGTGTAGAATCCAGCCGTCTTCTAGGTTTTATCATTTCGTGTCAAGGGATCCAGGTGGATCCTATTAAGGTTGAGGCAATCCTTAATCCCCCTCATTCTACACTTCACTAGTTGCAAAGTTTGCAGGGGAAAGCAAACTTTCGTCATCGTTTTATCCCAAATTATGCCGAGATAACTCATGGATTTACGGGGCTATTAAAGAAGGATTCATAATTCGTCTGGGATACCATTGCTAACAACGCTCTTGAATCTTTGAAGTTTTCTCTAACACGAGCTCCGCTTATCTTTCCCCCAGATTACAGTCGCGATTATTTCCTTTATCTTGCTGCCTCGGATTACACGATTGGTATGGTTCTTGTCCAAGAGGATGATTCTCACGATGAACATGTTATTTACTACTTGAGTCGAAGTCTCACGCCAACTGAAATCAAGTATCAACATGTCGAGAAACTGGCCTTGGCTACCATCCAAGCCGTCCAATGCTTCCAGCACTATATCCTCTCACGTAAGACTACAGTGATTTCTCATTGCAACCTTATGCAACACATTCTGACACGTCAATTGCTAGGGGGAAAGTACTCCAAATGGATTGTGATACTCCAGGAGTTTGACTTGGAATTCGAACGTGCCAAGTCCAAGAAGTCCTTAGTTTTTTCTGAGTTGATATGCGACTTTCCCCATTCTGCAATGGAAAATGTAGCAGCAGATTCATTACCTGATGAATCTCTTTTCCTTATTAACACTGATGATCTTTGGTATGGGGATATCATTATATATCTCCAAACCTAGACTTTTCGGTGAATTTTGTCCAGTACTGAACGACGTCGCATACGCTATCAAGCTTGTCAATACATTATCCTCAGGGATACTCTTTATCGTCGGGGGATTGACTCTGTTTTTCGACGTTTTCTCACGTTCGACGAAGTCGAGAAAGCTCTGAATGACTGCCATTCCAGAGCATGTGGTGTTCATATGTCTGGGTATGCTACTACCCAAAAGATTTTACGCGCAGGGTATTTTTGGCCTTCATTATTTAATGATTGCATCATCACCGTTCAGAAATGCCATGCATGCCAGACCTATAATCAAAAAATTCAGTCACATCCTGCTCCTCTTCATCCTGTGGTCTCAATTGATCCCTTTGCGAAATGGGGCATCGATTTCATGACATGTCACCCTCACTCGACCAGGGGGCATGGTTACATTATTGTAGCCATTGATTACTTTAGGCGATGTCGACATTCGACAACACTGGAAAGACCGCAGCTTTGTTTCTTTTTAACCATGTCATAGCTCGTTTTGGTGTTCCCCAAGCTATCATCACTGATCACGATATCCACTTTAGGAATTTTATGATGTCTGAACTTACTGAGAAGTTGGGTCTTCGTCATGATAACTCAACGCCCTATTATCCACAAGCCAACGGCCAGGTCGAAGCAATCAACAAAGTTCTCATAACTATGCTCCGACATATGATAGGAATTCACAAAACAAGTTGGCACACAATGTTTTTTTCGGCATTGTGGGCGTACCAGACATCTGTCAAGTCTGCTACTGGGTTTACACCTTTTCGGTTAGTCTATGGTGTGGAAGCCATCCTTCCTATCGAATGCGAGATACCTTCTTTGAAACTAGCTGTTGAACTCCTACCCAACACTTCGACTGAGGAAGAACATGTATTGTATCTTATGCGATTAGACGAAACTCGACGTGATGCCACCCTAGTCATAGAAGCTCAGAAAAAGCATGTCAAGGCCCAATGCGACAAGCATGTCAAGCCTCGCGTTTTCTCCTAAGGAGATCTTGTTCTTCTCTATGAACAAGATCGAGATACATTAGGAGCTGGAAAATTCGAAGCCATGTGGCGAGGTCCTTATATCGTTCGAAGAGTTTTGGAAAAAGGAGCTTATGAGTTGGTATATTATGATAGTATCCCTTTGAGTGAACCCAGGAATAGGTTGTACTTGAAGAAGTACTATGCATAAAATCATTTGTGCACAAGTACTTGTATTTTTAATGTATCATACTTTTGGTGTGTTACTATAGTTTGCTTTTGACGTTATCTGGTCTCTGCCCTTATGTGATGTTATGTTTGATTTCCAGATGTTGGAGTCTTCGCTACCCTATATTGGCTTCATTGATGGTGTTAGTTGTAGTAGTCAGAACCTTGCTTCCGTTGCATGGGCAATTTATGCCCATACAAATGAACTTGTCTCTTTACGAGGTGTGTGTCTCATCCGTGCAACCAACAACATTGCAGAGTATAGCGCTGTTATTGAATTATTGGTTGATACTATCTCATTCGGAAATCGTCATTTGGTTGTGCATCTTGATTCGTAGATTATAGTACTACAGTTAAGTAATGTTTATATTATCTGAAGTCCTACTCTGTTACGGGTGTATTTGCGAATTCGCCTCTTGGAATGTTATTTTGATTACATTGAATATCAACATATTCCTAGATGTCTAAATACATTAACAGATGCATTGGCTAATTATGTATTAGATAGACATTTGAATCATTTATAAATCAATCACATCAATGTTACACAACACATGATAAACCGGTAGAAGCCGTCTGTATATATAACGATCAAAAGAGTTTTTTACAAAAAGTTTTGTCCGAAGACCAAAATATCAAAATCTGAAGCTCATAGCTTCTACAAAGTGACGTCATGGATGACGTTCATGGTAACACACAACTGCCCGAGCAACCCTATGGAGCAGTCAACTCATAGATGATGATACTCCTACAGTATGACGCTAGTCGCGTCGTGGAACCTCTTCCAGAGGCATGTCTGGAATGTCTGCGGTCAGGCCCTCTAGATTTTGTTCCACCACCTGATAATCCTTGGCATATTGTGGTGCTACTACTACCTCTCCTCGCCGCTGAATGGGAGAAGTACTAGGAGGTCGGTACGGTCCAACATCTGTGTTATCAACAAATGATTTTGTATTAGTCTTTGAATGAACATATGAAACAAAAACATTTGAATATGATAAAAATTCACAAAACATTTAAAAAGAAAAAATGTGTGTACTTCTTACCAAGGTCCCCCCACTAAGCATCCTCTGGTAGTACTAAATCCGGATCTCCTCGGAAATCCAACCCGGCATAAGCATAGTCATCAACCATCAACATATGTGGTTGAAGCCAGTCAAAGAAAGTATCATCATACTTGATGATCAATCCTGCTATGTGTCGGGCCATGAGCCGACACCATCTCAACATCCTTGGATCCCTGGGACCCAGTATATTCCACTCAACTTGTAGTCTCAGTGAGGGAACCCTCTCAAGGAAGAAGGACACCAACAAAGATCTGTACCCAAATTGCTTCAGGTCACCTCATCTGCATTTGGTCAACTGCTTTTTTATATTGTGAAGCACAACATCTGCCCAGTTGAACACCTGAGGCTCAGTACACTCGATGGCATACTGGAAGTAACTCTGTAAAACCATATGAGGAGCATAACTCCAAGCCATTCGAGCTATGGTGAATAGGATAGTAAAGAGGGTCAAGTCTCATACCCCCCAAATAACTACTTTTCCTTTCTTTCTCTCAGCCTCAGGCACACAGTGTATACAACAATACTCACTCATCTATAGCCCACCACCTCTGCTACCAGTCAGGCTCACATAGTACCTGTGATGGGACAATCTAGTCAAAAATTAAATGTCCTCAATGTCTAAGAACAATGTGTGGACCCCCACATGAAATACCTGCTGATCAGGGTCCCACATACGCACCAGGTACTCTAACAACCTGACTTGGGCCCTCATGCCTGGGATACGAAAGTACTTCAGGAGTCCACAATCTCTCAAAGTAGCAATAGTAGGTGGATGATTTTCGGCCATTTCATTATCTTCTTCATGTTCCCTTTCACTCCATTCAAGCACCATTTTGCTGGCCAATTATTTGCACAAGGAGAACCAAAAGAAGATTAACAACAATTTTCATTGATTGGTTCTTGTTCTTTGGGTAATTTTGAAAAAAAAAAAATTGAGCATTGCGGTTCTCGCAAGTGCCCTGTGTGCACAATGCGAGAACCTCGCAGGCTGCTCATGGGTCACCTACAAGAATCACCCATTCTCCCAAGTCTTGTGTAGCCTGCCTGTGAGAATGGCAGCGTGCAAATAGGGCTTGTAAAAACAACCCAAAAATGCAATTTTAACCAATAAAATTGCAAAATGAAACCATGAAAATGTTAAGGACAAAGAGCCTACCTTACTTTCGCTGACGACTTTCTGAATGGACGCTCGTAGCTCCTGCAATCTGACACCGAACTTGGAGGGTAAAAGAGGGGTTTTTTTAGCTCAAATAGTGGAAAGGTAAAAATGATGTGGTAAAAAGAGTATTTACTCCTTTTTATTCACTTTTACTATGTCATTTAATTTTTTATGATTATTTATCTATTAAACCCTAATCCCTAATGTCATTTTGAGTATAAGTTTTGCAAGCATGATGATTTTGATGGTCAAATACCGAGATATGGACATGTTTTTCTTTGTCATCGCTTGTTTTGATTGTTTTTTATGGTTTTTATATAAAACCTCGAGCGTCGTTTTTGTCCATTCTTGTGCTCGCAAATACATGAGAACACGATTGAGCATACTTTTATCACTTTTTCGGGCTCAACAAGGTTATATGAAAAAGGAACCCCCCTGGAGTCTTCTTTAAGCTCTTTTCAGAATTTCTAAATATGAAAAGATCGACGAGTGACCTTGCTATTTTCACGCTTGATAAAGTATTTGAAGTAAGTGTCTGGTGAGCGATAATTTATCTCTTTTTTGGTCTCATCCAGACTATTTTACGAAAAAGGAATTGAGAGAGTTCTCTTTTAAGTGTTTTTCCAAACTCTATAATCATGAAAAACCTTCGAGTTTTCTATCTCTGGACTCGTTAAACAAACATTGATAGACCCGTAATGGGACCGAACCACTCCTTCTTAGTGTTCGTTAAATATACTCTGAGGGACTCGTCCGAAGGATGAGCTTACATCAACAAGCATATGTTATCCTCCTCAATCTTGCGTAAAAATAAAGAGGTACTTGCCAGAAATGGTGGGGGAAAATTTGGGAAAGGGATATGTTTTCATCTTCGTATTAATTGGCAGTAAGTGTCGCTCTTGAACATGACACCCTTTATTCATCATTTGAAGCCGGTTTGGGAAATCCATTTGTCTCTCATTCGATTTGCTACAAGGTCATTCCCTGTGTCGTCTTTGAGTCAATGTTGCTAAATCATTGGTTGTGTCATTCATATGTTCAAGAGAAGTCCATCTGAAACCTATATTGAGTCTGCCATCTGTAGTTGTCCATTCTTTCCGTGTCGGCCTTCCCTGTGTCCGGTCCAATTTGCAAAATACTCTGTTTCACCTTCAAAATCTGTTACTCATTTCGTGTTATTGATGGGGGATACATCAAGGCCCTCCTGTGACGAGTTTTGTTCCATCGACTTCAGCTCATTATCCAGAATCAAGACTTAGAAATTATTTGGTACCTTGGAGCTTGCATGCCTCAATGGCAGGTTTCCTCGCTTTCGACAGTGGGTTTGCATCATTGACCCCTGATCGAAAGATTCTATCGGATGTTCGACTTCAAATCCTTAATTCACACTCGATGGATTGTACTAGGGTACCTTGGGAGTCATTGACATCAATGGTGATTTCCCTCACACTTGTTAACAGTTTCATCAATGACCGGTAATCAAGTGGTTTCTGCCATGTTCGACTTCGACACATGTAATCACATGGTTAGATTCGTACTTTGGGCAATGAGATTGAAGACTCTGGATATCATCTCTTTTGTCTAGGTTGCGATGGAGTATGTATAATCTATGACACATAGATCCACTGTGTATGTATCATGGCTATGTCGTCTCAATTTGAATTTTTCGCATAGATCTATAGTGTATTCCTGGTGGCTATGCTATATTTTGACGGCATGGATCCACAGTGTATGATTGGTGGCCATGACCCAGGTCTACAATTATCATTAGTATATGATCTGAGTATGGGAATTCCTACCTCAGAATTGGTATATATGATATTCTGCAGATGCTTCGTTGTTCGCAGGTTTCTGATTAGGTGTGCTCCTGGTTCCCGATACACACATGCAGCTTACAAAGTCTTTCAGCTGTCACTGATTCCAACCTCATACTTTGGGGGGCATTCTGTTACCCATGATTTTGGTAATCATGATGATGTATTGATGATGGTGTACTCAGGCTCTTCAGAAGAACTTTTAACTGAGAAAAATTACTTTCATCTCTCCCCACAAAACTCATTTTTGAAGAGGGTTCGCAGGCTGATAGTATATTTGGCTGCGAGAATGACCCATTCTCGTAGGCTGCCTTAAGCCAGGGTGCGAACTTCTCACACTGTGTTGAACTGATAGGGTGTGGACTCTTCCTAAAGCAAGGAAAAAGATGAATTCTCGAAGCTTCTAGAAGGGAATCTTCTAGAAGAATGGGTTGGAATTCGAATGGTTATCCTAGTACTGGATTCCCTGATATTTTGGGATCATTCTTATCCAAGTAACTAATTCATTCTCTCCTATATATTGAGTGAATTCTAATGGAAAAGGTTAAGCAAGATTCATTGGAGAATTGGTGAAAGAATTGTGTGAAGGACTGAAGCTTGAACAACAGCTTGGAAACTCCAACAAGTATATCAAAAGGAGTTAATCTTCTTCATGCAAAGAGTGAGCAAGTGTGTGTGTCGGAGCCAAAAACCATCGAAAGGAAGTTTGCGACATCAAGGCTCAGGTTGTAATCTTTACTTTCCATTAATATAATACAGTGGCATGTCCCTTTCCCATAAAGATATTTCCACTTTATTGTATAATTCCTTGATCATATACATAGATTGACTGTTGAATAGATTGTGCTATCTTCACTTTGGTTGGTTTGTGTTTGCGACATCAAGGCTCAGGTTGTAATCTTTACTTTCCATTAATATGATACAGTGGCATGTCCCTTTCCCATAAAACTATTTCCACTTTATTGTATAATTCCTTGATCATATACATAGATTGACTGTTGAATAGAATGTGCTATCTTCACTTTGGTTGGTTTGTGTTGTCTTGGTCTTGGCTGCACGAGAGCACTAGAGCGAAGCAGGAGAAACAAAGACCATAATAAGCGATAATAAGGTATGTTATTTATTCTTTCCTCCTATTTAATTCAATAGTCAAAATCTAGGGAAAGAGTCATGTTCTGTCTTGCTTTGTTCTAGATCCAGGTGGATCTAGGGAGATTGGTTAGTGTTCGCACCTACGGATTTATCCAATAACACTACCCACTGATCCGAATAATAACCCAACAAGGCGCATAGGGGTGAGATAATCTGGTTTCCTTTGGTTGAAAACATGGAAGAAGGATAAGGGGGATTTGTAGCGGGGAGTTGAGCGGATTGTGAGAGGAAAAGCTCAAATATCTGAGCTCTTTGAGGGAAAGTCATCTTCTGGTATAATTCTGTAAGAATTTTAAGGTTAAAAGGTGATGCAGAGTTAGCTCGGGATATTTGCATCATTTGGTCGATGGTTTTAGGCGTGATGAGGAAAAGGAATTCTCCAGACGAGGACAAGATGGCTCTTTTCTCGAGAATATAGTGGGCTTGGCACTTGAGGGAAAACTCTGGATAGAGTGAATCTGAGGAAAGAGATACAGGGGTAGGTTAGACTCCCAGAGTCCAATTTCATCACTCTGGTCCAGGAAAACTTCTTTGAGCCATGACTGAAGGTCTGCAAAATCAAAATCACACTTTGCATATGTGATTAAGTAATCTTTGTCAGCCAGTGGGATCCTGTCGAGGTCGACAGGAGGCGGGAGAAATAGATTCTCCTCTCCTTCTACTCATTTTGACTTTGGTGCCATTACTGTAACAATACCTACAAAAATAACGTTAGAAGGGATGACTGTAGATGGGGGTGACTGACTGTAACGGAGAAGGAAACAGTGTAAAATTCTCTGGTGTGATAAGTGGGTAAATGATGAAGGAAAGAAGAGTGAGGGTAGTTTTGAGTAAACGGGTGTCCATTGGGCATGGGGGACAGGTCAGCTGGTTAACATATAGGTTATCCAGTAATAAATGGCCAACGGATCACTTAGAGTGTGATATGGCAGGTGACAGTGATTGAGGAATACGGATGGGTGAAGTGGCGGTTACCGATTGGGGTAAAAATCATGGTGAGGGGGCTTTCCATGAGTGAATGGGGGGAAGGACTGACAAAAATTATGGGACGTGACTTTTTTGGAAAGGTGGATGATGACGTCAAGAGGTGAAAAAGGTATGTCAGACGGTAGGAGGCAGTGGGACTCGGGACCGGTAGATTAATGCCACGTATAGACAGGGACCCGCCAGAGGAAAGATCCGTTCTGGACCTCCCCCCTCAGTTAAAGGCAGATCAGTCGGGGGGGTCCAAAAAACACCTTGAACCATTGATTTGTGCACTCGCTTTTTGACCACAGGTCGATGCACGTTCTTTATCACACATTTCGGACCCCCCCTCCATTAAAGGCAGAACGGACATGGGGGTCCGGAATCCAATATAGACCATAGATCCGTGTACTTAAACTTGGGCCGTCCAGATGTGCATGGGTATTATCAGCAATTCTGGAGCCCCCCCCCCCCTCCGTTAAAGGCAGAACGGTCGAGGGGGTCCAGAAATATCTGTCCACCGTGGATCTGAGTGCAATCATATGGACCATTCATATATGAGTGGTACATAAGTGAGGATGAGGAAGGTACATGCACTGGGGAACTTAAGATAAGTGCATTTCACAGGTTTTTTCCCAAGGCTTTTCATGCATACACCACCACGAGGTTAGATAAACAACATTTTAAGTATCCAAATCATGGTGTAATATTGATCATCAAACTGGTTTATTGGATTAAAGCAACTAGTCTATATTCTAACCTAGCTTCCTATGACAATTAACCCAACTTAGACTGTTGGGCTAAGAACTTACTCTACCCTGGGGCTATCTAACCAAGTTTAGACAGTCTGGCCAGATTTATTCACTAATCTAACCTAGATCCTTTGGCTAAGAATGAACGGTTTAGCCAAGCTTATTCGCTAATCCTATCAACATCAATTTAAAAAGAACTTGGCCATGCTTGAAAGGTAGGGACCACATTACTCTTATTGCATGGGGCTTTTATTGAAATTCTTTTATTCCCTCTT
>ML782963.1:35881-52314 GCA_009831015.1 Picea engelmannii | reverse complement strand
CATAAAAAACACTAGAGAGAGATAATATTCCAATCACCAGTTGATACTATAACTTATAGGGTGATAACATATACAAATGTTTACAAAGGATGGACTGTAACAAGTCTCAGCTCTCTCTCCCAAGATCTCTCTACCTGAGAACTCTCCTATTCTTACTCTCTACTCTCTACTACTTGAGAGACTCTAATTACAAAAGAGGGCTCCCTTTAGCTTATCCTCCTCCACCGCCTTTGTGCTATCACTATCTCAGAGCGGCTCCTACTTCTACGATTACATTACATAAAAGTGGATGTCGCAGACCTGACTGATCTGGACTTAGCTGCAAGTAACCATTAAAGGAAACCTCAAGCACTACCTGTACAAAGGTGTGGTTGACTCTTATAACCTTACAACATGAATGATCCGTATCAGATCATATTTCAAAAATTCAATATTGAGAGGGCTGCACCTCTCCCTTCCTCCATTAAATGCATGCTGAATGTGTTGGTTGGCTGGCACGCTACTGACGTGGATCGATTCTCCTGCATCACCATTTATCATTCTCAGGAAACATCAGGTTACAAAGATACATGGGGAGGAACATGGATACCAGGAACATTTCAGGGTCGGAAGGGAGGCCTCTCTGGTCTAGGCTGGACTATCCCTTGCCCAATCCAATTGAAAAACCCAGCTTGAAAAACCTGGTTCAAATCTTGAGGATCGACATCGAAATGTATTAAGAATCCTGGCCTTCTAGGCCCTCTGTTCTAGTTACCTCTACCCCTATTGTTTCTGCCATGACTGCCTTTGCTGAAGAAGCTCATTCTGTATGAAACAATTATTAGCAACTAGCTCTTAACAGACCATACATGACATTCTCTTAATATGAAAAAAAATTTGGCTCAGAAATTAACATAAGACCCATGCAATCCAATCCATAAAATTTATTTAATAATTGTCAAATGAGCAAGGGGTGAAGTAGAGTTCATGGGATATATAGGGGGATTTTAATAAGAGAAAAAGTGATATCATGATAGGGAGTAAGAACACAATTACTTCTCGACAATTCATTAAATAACTGACTATGCAAACAATATCAAAATATATCAATTTCCATCTATCTCTGTGTCATTTTTTATGACTGTAATAAAAAAATTTAATTTTGTTTTAGTGAACAAGGCGTGCAAAATGAATTTGGGATCGTGAGGGGATTTATAATGAATGAAAAAGTGAGAGAATGAGAAGGAATTACACAGATACTGTTCATAAAATAAATTGAATGAAAAGAAAAACAATCATAGTTCCGTTCGAATCACAATCCAAAAGCATCCACTTCCAAGACCAAGATCCTTGAATTGTTCCTTAATTACATACAGGCTACTTGTTTTCTTCAATGAAACTATTTAATTTTCCATAATTCTTCAATTTATATCAATATGTGCATCCTACATAATGACTATGCAAATAATTTCCATTTCCACAGTAACAACATATCCATTCGAGCCACTGTCCTGTATACTCTAATGTTGATCTCTTCCTTTTAAAACAATCATAATATGCACAGTGATTACCATTATCTCTATCCAATATTCATCCCTAGCAATCAAACAATAATATACCCAAGATCAACCATCAATAGTCAAGTGCCATCAATGATGCACTGGTCTTTTTTAAATCTGAACAGAACTAAGAGCATGGTTAATGAACCAAAAATACATATAGACCTTCAATAGTATAATCGACCCAAATCCCGATTCAACAACAAATTTAACTAAAACATGTAGCTATGAGCTTGGTATCCATGTGTACATTAATATGTACATAGTTCCCCTTAAACGAAATACTCAATAAAGACAGAGCCATATAATATGCAAAGAGAACATAACCATATCGACACACAAGTGTCTCTTTTTAAAATTGATAGGACCAATATCATATTTGATGAACCGATCATAACATGTGTGTCTTTAAAACTCAATTGGAATCATGATCGTGCTAGGATTTAACACAGTAATGAGTGGAAAGACCATAATCGACCAAAGGAAAACTCTCAGGCTGTAGGTAACACATAATTTTTCTATTCAAACAATTTCATCATAGAGAGGAAATATGGAGACTTAATCAAGAAATTCTCTTTGAAGTCAGAGAGCTTCTGCCCTTTCATAATTACCACCATTATTAAACTGGTCAACTAAAGTATTGACAGAACCAAAAGGTGCTCGAGGAAAAATAGAATCAAGTCAGGCTTAATGGAACCAAGTCCGGTTCTTGAGAATTTTATTACAGAGAGGTAATGAAAGTCTTCTTGAACTTTGAAAACACAGAGGGCTCATAATATTTTTACCTCCTAGAAGGAATTACCATCAAGAAACAACCATAGGTAAACAAGTATAATCTCAGGAAAACAGAGAGTTGTGCTCTTTTGGAAACACTAGAGTCTTTCAACTTATGACCTGAAGATATTGATAGAGCCATAAAGAAAATTCCGAAGTAGAAACAAGGCAATTCGAGCTCAACAACCCAGACACACACATATGCCTCTAAAAATTTATTACAGAGAGGAAACGAGGGTTGATTTAAGCAATGAAGAATCCTCGAAAACACAGAGAGACTGTGTCTCTTCCCAACACCTAAGAGGTACATAACCTTCAAAATGCAATTGATAGTGAGGTTTACCACTAACATAAAAGTTAGCCATTATACCAGATATGAGAGAAGCGAGTGTTAATACTCTCATGAAATGAATTCCAAGGCACAACCTGTGGCCACTCAATACATACATGGGCCTCCATTTAACATTATGGGAAAAACAAGATTGGAATGTGGAATTCTTTCAGTGATAAAGACAGTAGGACAATCCATAACAACAATATCTTAGGGCTTATCCAAAAAGAACCACACCACTGTCGACAGTTTCATTGCAACCTTGAGGATGAACCACAACAACGACCGAGATGAAAAAGGGATGACACCAAATGATACCTAGACTGGTGGTAAAACCCCATGCGAATAAAACTCTAAACTTGTTGCACTATTGATATGATTCCACAAAGAACCAGAATAAACCCCAAGCTGAGCACCATTTCCTTTTAAGCCAGTAACCAATGCGCAGACTTTAGAAGCAATAACAACCATTACTTTCCATCAAAATTCCAACATTTCATAGTAATCACAGAGAACACCATAACATAGCATTGAATACCGAGTTGAAAAATCAAGAAAGACATAGAACCCATGAAATCCCGAGCCACCATTTGATTCTTAATACAAAGAGTCCATCATGGATGGAAATCAAAGAGCCATACCTGTGAAAAATCGCTTCAAAGATGAGCCAGTTTGATTTTTCCATTTCCAAAACCTGAAATCACAGAGCTTGCACAACCAACATAGAAAAATGAAACTATGTCTAGGGTGACGGGCTCAAGGGTGGTTTGGAGTAACATGCAGTAAATGCACGTCTCTTTCTCACCTGGCCCTATTGAATTCTACGTACTAGCCAATCGATCAACCATTAAATTCAACATATAATCATTGCATAAATTCAATGCCATGTCCATAGGAAAGATTCGATGCCATATCTATTGTATAGTGTGCCACTCAAAACATGTCACAACTTAAATAATAACCATATGTTAACATTACCATATGTGCCTCCATATAACTCTTTAACAAAATTGCATGATTCTTTAACCCAATGTATGGTATAGCAACTAGGTCCACCATTTAACATTCTTCACAAAGTTTATATATAATCTTTTTGTCATAGATTTAGAACTTATCCATAGTTTTTCTTTTTGTTTTGAGATAACTCCCATACCATTTTATTATCTTTTGCATAAATCATGTACAATATTACTAACCAATGCTATATCATAACATAACATATCACCTGTAAAACAATATAATCCTTATACCCATAACACTGCCTTGTATTGCAAGTGAATATCAACAACATTTATCAACAATGCATCAACCAACCATGTTGTCATATCAAATGAAACCAAGACTGCATCATTAACTATATAGGACTGTGTAGGAAACATCATAACATCAACACCATATAAATGTAACATGTCTATCTTTGTGTCTCTAGTCTACAAGGGGGTCCCACCTACTAGTTTATTATTATTATCATAAACAAATAATAGAACTTAGCAATCCTTTACAGACAGAATTCATTGTTGCAATTTTAATCGTAAACAAACTAGAAAATCCACGGGGAAATCTATTTCCAACAGATTAAGAACTTAGATTATTTGGTTTTGCAGACCATGTAAACATCAGATCAAGAAAATAGACATCAAAATGATTATGCAACAAGGGGAAGTGAGCGGTTTTAAGGGAAAATGAATGGGATTTAGGGAATAACTCAAGGAAAGTTCTAAGTATGATGGGATTTATCCCTATATGTATAATCATTCGATTAATCATAGTAAAAGCATTCTTGACTTCAAGGAGAAAAAATTTATGTTATGCTCTTTTGAATCTTGGAGCAGATGGAAGAAAACGAAAGCAAAAAAGGGATAAAACCATGATCTGGATTTTATGAGCAGAACGAAATGACTACAGATTATTAGCAGGTTCTTAACACTAAATAATAGAGATATAGTAAAATTGGTTTTCTATTCAAAAAGGAAGTAAGCTGAAACTGTAAAATGTAGCAGAAACAAGCTAGCTGGAATGGTGGCATCTTATCTTTGAGAAGAAATGTGACGACTGCGCTCATTTGTAAGAATATGATTAAAATGAGGCCCTAAAGGCATTTTTACAATAAACAGGAATGCTAGAAAATCTAGACATCCAAAAACCTGACCCTAGGATATGAAGCACCAAAAGTCAAGTGGGCCCCGTTTGGGTAAGTTAGTACATCAACTTCCCGGGGTCGTAACTTTTGCATACGATCTCTGTTTTAAGCATATGATAGTCTGTTGGAAAGGTGTCGTCGAGGAGATTCATTTTGGGGGATCAATAATGCAATTGTCTCTTATTGAGAATCTCTATATAGAAAAACCTTCATTTAGGCCCTCAAAAGGGCCCTGGAAGTTAAAACTGCTAAAAATAGTAAATTGCCAAAATTGCCAGAAAAATGTTTTGAGATAGTTGGAAAAGGTGGGTGGCCACAGATATCTAATTGGATAAATCCTCCATCCTTAGGAAGAAATGGTCTCCATTGTGTTGATTCCCCCCATCATATGTGGAAATTTCTTCTGAATTTGGCCCCGGGTGAGCCACTTGCCTTGGTGCAGGAGCTGCCCTACTTTGATGACTTGATAAAGCTGGATCCTTTGTTGTCGATTGCCCTTAATTTGTGTGTCCAAAATATGATCCCATGATTCCAGTTGTATGTAGTCGAGGTTTATCTCTATTGGTGTTAGTTTTTCTACTACTTCTGAGGTGTCCAATAATGGTGGGAAATAAGGGCGAAGGAGATCCACATTGAACACTGGGTGTAGGCCAAGGAAAGGAGGAATGTTGAGCTCAAAAGAACTATCACCCATGACCTTGGTGATGGTGTATGGCCCATAACAAAGTGGGCGAATCTTTCGATGGGGTCCTGTAAGGAATTCTTTCTGCAAGTGCAACCAAACTTTGTCACCCACTTGAAACTTATGTGGCACCTGATGTTGATCATGGCGCTACTTGTACTTGTCAATAGATTTCTGTAGGATCTCCTGAACCTGTTGGCAGATGTGATGGATCCGCTCAATGAATCGAGTGGCTTTGTCAACTTCACTTGGAGTAGGATATGAGTCGATTGAGGTGACCACAAGGGAAAATGAAACATCTATGGGACCCAATGGTTGGAATCCCAACCCCACCTGAAAAGGGTTGTGGCCGGTTGAGCTATGTAGGGCTCGGTTGTAGTTATGTTGGACATAGGGAAGGATATCATCCCATGTGCGATGTTTCTTGGAATTATACATGTGAAGGATATGCACAATCATTCGATTTATGACATCAATTTGGCCATCTGTCTGGGGGTGGAAGGCCATGGATTTGGTGAGCTTGGTGTCCAGCAGTGACCAAAGGCTTGACTAGAATGTGGTGAGAAATCAACTGTCCTGATCTGAGACATTGTTTTTTGGGATTTTAAAATGTATCCAGAATCATTCAAAGAAGAGCTTGGCAGTGGCCTCTACTGTGATGCTCTTCTTTTAGGCAACCATAATCGCCATATTAGAAAAGCAATCAACAACCACAAAAACACAGTCATTTCTCTATTTGGTGGATGGGAGGCCCGACATGTAGTCCATTGAGATGGATTCCCATGGCCTGTCAAGAGTAGGACGAGGGGTGTACAGGCCCTGTTTCTTAGTGGTCGGTTTGGTAATAGCGTAGGCAATGAAGGACCTAATATACTTGTTGACCTCCTATCAAAGTTTCAGCCAGTAGGAATGTTTCTATAGCATTGCCACTGTTTTTTCGACGCATAAGTGTCCTGCCACCCGACTATAGTGGGATTCCCAGATCATATTCATTCACTCACTTGATGGAACACAGATATGGCCCAGATGACACAACAACCCATCCTGAAGATGGAAATTATCGACAACTACGTTTGCACCCAAAATTTGGTAGGTGGTGGCAAAGTCTGGGTCTGTGTCATAGAGTTGGGGCCATCCAGAGGTCTCATGACTGTAAGATTCTAGCACCGTGGTGAGTGTCGTGACTGGCGGTCTACTGAGGAAATCAGTGACGTGATTGGTGCTTCTTGTTTTATACTTGATGTTGAGGTGGAATTGCTGCAAGTATGTGAACCACTTTTGATGGAGGTCATTCTGCAATTTTCCTTGTGTCTGCATGAACTACAGTGGCTTATGATCAATGTGGATGATTGTCTCCTTCCCAAGAATGTAATGTCTCCACTAGTGACAAGATTTCACAATGGATTAGATTTCTTTGTCGTAAGTAGGGTACTTACGGACAACATCTGATAGGGTCTCACTATGATAGGCCACAGGGTGGTCGTGCTGGGTGAGAATGACACCCACATCATAGTCTGAAGCATATGTCTTGATCTCAAAGGGTTGTTGCAGTTCTGGTAGTGAAAGTACTAGGATTGAGCACAAGCACTGCTTCAGATCAGCGAACACTTATTGTTGGGACCATCCCCACACAAATTTTCTTTACCACCACCCCTAGTTATTTGGCTGAGGGCCCATGCAATATGGGAGAATCCCAACACAAACTTGTGGTAGAAATTGGCAAGGCCCAAGAAGATCTGAAGCTCAGTCAATGTGGTTGGGGCTGGCCAGTCATGGATGACTTGGATCTTGGCTAAGTCCACATGTATGTCATGCTAATCAATGATGTAGCCCAGGTAATGGACCCTGTCCATGCTGAAGGATTATTTTTCCAAGTTGGTGTATAGCTTGTGCTACCGCAGGGTGTGCATAACCTGCTGAAAATGTCGCAAGTGTTCAGCCCAAGTCTCGTTGTAGATGAGAATGTCATATAGATACACCACTACAAAAGTATTGGTGAATGCTCACATGATATCGTCCATCATTCTCATGAAAGTTGCTGGAGCATTTGTCAAACCAAAGGGTATGACCAACCACTCCCTTCCCAACCATCAGTCATCGAGAAGATTCATTTTGGGGGCTCAATAATGCCTTTGTCTATCACTGAGAAGATCGATCCTAGAAAACCTTCATTTAGGCCCTCAAAATGGCCCCGGAAGTTAAAACTGCTAATAATAGTAAATTGCTAAAATTGCCAGAAAACTATTTTGAGCCAGTTGGAAAAGGTGGGTGGCCACCGATATCCACCTGGATCAAACCAACTATCTTATATAACAACAGTTGAAAAAGATAACAATTTCAATTATTCTTTCAATGGGAACATCATGACAGCTGTGTAACCTGATTGTTATTGATTAACAATACTTTGCATAATAACGTCGATGTGGAAAAAATGATCCAACATTTTATTTTGACAAGAATTGAAGTCAAATGAAATAAACAAAATAGCCGGAAATGACATAGAAAAAATGAAACAGTTGAAATGAAATAACAAAAATGAAATAATAGAAATGTAAAATCAAAGCAAATAAAACAAACTATAATACAATAAAATTTCCATACAACATTTAAACTTTCAAGTTGGTTCCACATGGTGTTTTAGATGGGAACTGTTGGTGCTATAGAAAAAAAATCACTCTTGTAAGTCCTTTAGGAAATATGAATTTTCACCCAGGACAAAAGCGATCTTAAAAGGACCCAACCATAATTTTTGGAACTTTGAATGCCTTCATCTATCAACATGAGCCGAATCCCACAAAAACGCCTTCTCATTAACCTTAAATTTGACAACCTTGACACTTTTTTTGAAATATCTTTTAACATATTGTTTTCTTCTCTTTATATTATCCAAGGAAAACGTCCTTTTCTCCTCTAAAGCCAAAAGTGCATTCATTCTTTTAGAGACATTGAAAGAATTTAATTCTTCAACCTATAGCATTAACCTTAGCGAGGAGAGTTCTAGATCGGTAGGAAGAATGGCTTCTTGACCATAAACATGCTAGAAAGGAGTGCAACCAGACCTCACCTTGGTGGTAGTGTGACATTCCAAATGGGCATAAGTGAGGAGAGTGTGCCATTGACGAGGCTTATCTTCAATGAGCCTCTTGATAATTCTGACTAGATTCTTATTCGTATAATTGACTTGTCATTTCCTTAGGGATAATAAGTTGATAAGGTAAAATGTTTAACCCCCAATTTAGATAAAAATTGGGTCATCTTAGAAAAAATAAAAGTGGGACCATTGTCTGTAATATTTTCCAAAGGAAGACCAAATCTGGAAAAAATATTAGTCTCAAGGAAAGCAATCACTTGCTCATCCTGCGAATGCTTAAGAGGAACAACTTCAGTCCATTTCGTAAAATAGTTTGTGCCTATCAAAATAAAAACTTGCCCTACTGAAGATGGAGGATTAATAGGACCAATAAAGTCCAAACCCCATTTTGAAAAAGGAAAGTCAAGGAGGATAGGTTGTAAAGGAATAGCAGGAAGACGTTCTTTCCTAGAAAAATTATGGCACTTGTCACAAGATCTTGAAAAAATATAAGAATCACGAAAGGCCAATAGTACCCTTTCCTTATAATTTTAAAATAAATAGTTTTAGTAGAAAAGTGACCTCCTACATGAATAACATAATTTGAATATCCATGAGTCTCTTGTAACAATTTTTGTGCTTCCTCATTATTCACACAATGAAGTAACATACCATCGATAGATCTCCTAAACAACAAGTCTACTATAATGACATATCTAGAAGATTCGAGACAAAGCCTTATTCTTTGATGGTTATCTAAGTTATCTGGAAATCTTTAATTTTGCAAGTAATACACCATATCTCTATACCAAGGATGTTCAGATACAGGAAGGATTTGATTGTCAATGTAAAAAAGTGTTGATAGAGAACTATCTTGTTCATCAATTTCTTCTCTTGTTTCAACATGCTGAGATAATTGAAGGGCTAAGTCACATCCCTTTATAGTTTTAGAAGTCATTATGGTTAGATCATTCTTAAGGATCTTGGAAAGCCAATGTGCAATATTCCCTGAAAGAGAAGTCTCTGAGAGTAAAAACTTGACAGCAGGTAAAGGGACTTTTACCAGCGTATGCTTACATAAGATGAAGTGGAAAAAAATTTCAACATATTTAACAAGAGAGAAAGCATGCTTTTCAATAAAATAATATTTAAACTCATCTTCTGACAAGCTTTGACTCATGTAATCCACTGGTTTTTCATTAACTTGGTCATCACATTGCATGAGGATAGCATAAACTGCTTCCTATCTCTTCCATAATAATATTTAACATTACACTTGGGCCTGAACCGCCATCAATGAGGCAACAATGGGCTAATTTGTCCATAATATTTACAGAAGAAAAAAACAGGGGGTTTTTTACAGGGTGTTTAAATTTATGTACACCTACTTTATTTACAATTGAATCCTCTTCATCTACCTCTTCAGAGAGGTTGGATACAATGGAAGCTTTTCCTTCCATGAAATTTTCCAGATGCTTTTGTTGCTCTGGGATGACAACCATGTCCAGGAGGGTAGCATCAACTTTAATATTAGCCAATTGATTTAGAATTTTGTATTTGGAAGAGGGAATAGGGGAGGTATTTCCTTGACTGTCAGGAGCCTTAGAAGCCTTAACAATAGTAGCTGGTGAATATGAGATTGGGCTGGAAGAAGTTTAAGGAGGATCATATTTACCTTTTGGAGCATAGGATTTATTCCTAGTATTTATGATCATAACATCCTCTGGCTCTGCAAAATCTAGGACAACAATAGTAGTTTCAAGCCTTTTACCAAAGATTTTATCTCTTACACTCTTCTTTACCTCACACGTACTTTCCTCATGGTTTTCCTCACAAAAGTTACACCAACTACGAGGCATGATGGCTTTAGGCAGAAAATTATTTTCATTAGGATTACTAAATGGTGGTGAAGAAGAAGATGAGGCCCCAAGGGTAAGTGAAGGGACATCTGAGGGGTTTAGGTATTCTCCTAACTAGGTATATGAAGGGAGGGTATTTTATGTTATAAAATAAATGGGTGTGCTCATTTTTCCATAGACAATATAACAATATTGTCACCCAACCATAGGCACAAAGGCCACCCCGGAGCACCTTAACCTTGACAGATAGAATAATTATGTTAGCAGACCAGTAGCCAACCAAGGATAGCACACCTTTATCCAAGGGTAGCACACCAAGAAAGAATAACCAAAAACCAAGAAGAAAGTCCAAACCATATCCAAGAGACCAAGTCCAACCAAAAGCCAAAATCCTAGTTGTAGCAGTTGCAACTGCACTCCCTCTCCAAACTTGTGCACCACTAGTCCTTATGCAGTTGTGAGAGTGTATGTGACAAATGAGCTCTAGAACCCTCTTATTTATAGTCCTCCAAGTGACCTAACTGGGCTGACTTCTACTTAATAACTCAATATTAATTATTCTCTTAAGCTGACTTTTCTTCAAGGGTTATTATCCAATGTTTTAGGGTTTCTCTTGCTTCCTGGAATATTCTAGTCTTGTCAAAGGTTACACGTGGAGGTTAGTACCTCCCACAACTACCATAATATCAACACTCCCTCCTAGATAGGGAGGTATTAAAGGTAATGGTTTTGAGAACAAACATACCATTCAATTGGTAGCATCATCATAGCCACACAGACTATCTCATGATCAAGTAGATCAACTCATGAGAAACATCATCACTATCAGTATCATTTGATAGCATCAACTACATCATCTCTTGAAGCCATACTCCATTTGAGTAATCGGGCATGATGTTGAATAAGTCACTCAATACGTAGAGTGATATAAGAACCATTATTCTAATCTGGACATATGCCCTAGAGGAATAATTGTTCCAACAAATGTTGAAAGCCACACCATGGGCTACAAGGACTATTCTTCTAATCCAGACATATGCCCTAGAATAACTATTGTCCTGGACCATTTTGCCTTCGGCCACTACTCTGAACTCAGGGAAAAATGTATGTCATGTACCAATCTCTCCACTTTGGTAACTACTGTGAACTCAGGGAGACAAGCCATTCTTCTAATTCAGACATATGTCCTAGAAGAATAGTTTTCCATGGTATATCAACAATTTTTCAACCTGGACCATTCTCCACAGGGAGAATGTCTTTCCACCAATAATCTTTCAACCTGGACCATCCTCCACAGGAAGGATATCTATCCACCAATAATTTGTCCTTCCTAGACCATTCCCCACCTGGAGAATGTCTGTCCATCAACACACTGACTATCCATCTAGCTGGAAATCATCTCCAACACTAGTGGTAGTATCCATGGAAATCAGAACAATATCATTCAATAGAACACAATTGTGTCTATCCATATTAGTACACAACTACTATCTAGTGGTACACAACCACACCTAGTAGCATACAACTACTAACCAATGACACATATTCACAACCAGTGGAACACATCCACCACAGTAGCATACATCTATTGTCCATAGACATACAGTCTCCACAACAATCATATCATTTGATATCAACCTGCATAACAATATCATGATACAAACTGAGTCATATGAGCCATTCTTCCACTCACATATGTGAGATATGGAAGAGCATCTTCCCTCAAAAAGTAAAACATTAGCCATGGGACATCTAGACAATTCTTCAAAAGCATAGAAGAATAATTGTCCCCGATTTCCGAGCCTGGACCATTCACCTAACTGGGCCATTCCTCCAACACTAATCATAGTGCAACCTGGAGAGAATGAGTCTACCCTAGGGAATGCATGTCCCTGATTGTTGAACTTGGACCATTCACCTAACTGGGCCATTCCTTTGGCACTAAACACAATGAAACTTGGAGAGAATGAGTCTAGCCTAGGGAATTATTGTCTGGACCATTTCCTATGAAAATGACTATCCTACACCAACCTCCAAAACGGATCATTCTTCGAAACTACTCACAATCGTGAACTTCAAAAGAATGATTTCCCAACGAGGCAGACCATTCTACTTGACGACTACTCAGAGTGACTGCCAAGAAGAATGATTTTCCTAGATCATTCCACCACACTGGCCACAAGGGGAATCACTGTCTATAGTACATCAACAATCTATCGTACCATTTTCATTCTGAAAATGATTGTCCGATATGGACTATTTTCCGAAATGGAAAATGCATGTTCGTTAGAAATATTGGGCCACTTTCTGGACTGGAAGCTGACTACCCAACCTAGACCATTTTCCAAACTGAAAAATGACTTTCCATAAATCAATAACATATCAGTGCTCCCTCCCAACCTGGGAGTAATCACTTCCTTTTTCAATAAGGAAGTCATCTCCATGAGCCCCAACATGTCCCTTAAGTATGCAAACTTTTCATCTTGGACAAAGGATTTACCAAAATATCTGCTATCTTCTCACATATCTTCTCTAGACTTTATCACAGAGAATATAATGTTTGATCTCAATGTGCTTCAACCTATCATGGAACATCAAGTTCTCTAAAATCTTCACATAGCTCTAATCATCATAATATATCATAGTCAAATTCAACACCTAATCAGTCAGTCCAAAAACCAACATACAGAGCCAAATTTATTTTAACAAGCATCACAAGTTGCAATATACTCTGCTTTTGCAGTACTGAGTGCAACATACTTCTATTTCCTGCTAGCCCATGGCATCATGCTAAAGCTCAAACTGAAACATATCCAAGTAGAACTCCTTCTGTCATCTACACTCCCTGCCCAATTTGAATCAATAAATCTGTGCAACTGTATATCATAAATCAAATGTCCCACGAGGAAAATATCTGGCTGAGTATTCTCCAAATATATCAACGAGCCAATCAATTGTTGATACATAGATGGGTCTACTGGATCAGAGTCTCTTAACTTCTTCATATCTGTCATCATGGGAGTTTTCCATCGATTTGCAATCCATCATCTCATATTTTCGAAGAGCCATTTCAATATACTTCCTCTGTCACAGGAAGTTTTCACCATGCTCCTGTTGTATATGAGAGGCTATGCACCAAGTTTAATTGAATCCATACAAGGTATTCTTCCATCTTCATACAAGGGTCTCTTTCTGGTATACCTCAAAACCTTGAGGTTTCCCTGCATACGCTTCTTCTTCAATTACTCTGTTGATAAGAACAGTCTTTACATTAATATAATGTAAACTCCAACCCATGGATACTATAGGAGATATAATGGCTTAGGTAGAGGTATATCTGGTTACTAGAAGAAGTTGTCATCGTTGTCTTATCCCTCCTACTGGGAGAACTCTCTAGCCCTGAGTCTCGTCTTGTATCTATCAATGCTTAAGTATTTTTATAAATTTCTCACACACATTTTTCTTCATCACAACTTCCTTCCATTCCTTATGCTTTACTACTTCGAGTGGGTTCAAAATGCTTCAATTGGTTGTTCTGACTTTTCTTTCTTTCTTGGAATCTTCATGTTCTTCCTCATGTTTATCTTCAATGTTGGAGTCCATGAAATCTTCTACATATTACATGTCCTTCTTTCCTAAAGGCTCCAACCTTCCACCATAGGAACATAAATGTAGATGGGCAACCAAGGCTATTCAAGGCTTCTTTTCGAAGAATACTTCTTCTAGAGTCAAACTGAACACGTGCTACTTATCATGGTTGTTACTTCCAATGAAGAACATGGAGAGATACTTCATGGTATTCACTAATTCTTCAATGGATCATATCATTGGGGATTAGCTCCCTCCTAATCCCATATTCATTCCTAAATGAGCAATATGCATTCTCTTCTTTTGGAATTCTTTGATCAACTTCTTCCATTTGAAAGAGTCCATGCTTCCGTCTGCTGCGTCTCTCTTTGCTTTCTACAAAGTGTCACAAGCCTGTTCTGGTTTCCTTTTGATTTCTGACTTCCTTCGAGTCTGACTCCTCTGAGTCTCTTTAAGTTTGTTTCTATCTGTTATGATTGCTTCCCATCTAGTAGTTGTGTCATCTTTATAAACTTCTTCTATGACATCTTCTGCAAGGATTGCTCATCAAACATATTTCACAAGGGTACCTGCCCAGAACAAGAGCAACAAGAACAAACATGAATATCTCTCTAGAAGAGATGTTAGTTCAACTTGTGAACAAGTACAATAAGAATCTATATCAATAGTATTCATATGCAGTCGAGTATTCATTGCACCTAGAAATAATAGAATCTTTCAAACACTGCTTTCACAATTTGTAATGTAGTAATTATCACCTTTGATATACACAAATTTGAAGCTTAACAATTTAATCAAAGCTTAGTGCACTTGTTCTTGTGAATGCACTGAATCCAAGATTACAACTTGGACAAGATCTCTAGTACTTTCCCTACAAACACACTCATGTTTTTCTATATGATATAACTTAGATAACATATACAAGTGCATACCTTTGAAACCTTGTAGCATCGTCCAACTTGTCTTCAAATATGAAACTAGATGCCATCTTGACAATAAGAGATTAGAAACTTAATCAGAAGATTCAATGATTAGAACGAGCTAGAAACTCTAAAATTTCAACTTTGACCACAAAATCAATTTGACTAGAAGTCAATGTTTGACTTTGACTAGTCAACCTTTGACTTTGATCAGTCAAACTTTGACTTTGAATTTGACCAAAGATTAAAACATGATATTTTTGCTAGCCGAGAGTACCAAGAGGTGCACTAGGCTAAGGCACACTAGGATGTTAATGAATTAGGTCAAGTGCTTCACCAGAAGTGCCTGAACACAAGGGTTAGGGTTTGTTGCAGCTGCATAATCAAAAAACCTAGTTGCAACTGTAAATGTTGCCATAACGAGCTTAATAAATGACTTCCCAATATATCTTCCAGTGGTTAGATTGTCTGAAGATAGTGTGGGCCCATAACCTGTTAGAAATAAATAGATGTGCTCATTTTTCCATAGACAATATAACAATATTTTCACCCAACCATAGGCACAAAGGCCGCCCACGAGCACCTTAACCTTGACAAATAGAATAATTTTGGTAGCATACCAATAGCCAACCAAGGATAGTGCACCTTTCTCCAAGGATAGCGCACCAAGCAAGAATAACCAGAAACTGAGCAGAAACTCCAAACCATAACCAAGAGACCAAGTCCAACCAAAAGCCAAAATCCCAGTTGCAGCGGTTGCAGTTGCACTCCCTCTCCAAACTTGCGCACCACTAGTCCTTATGCAGTTGTGAAAGTGTATGTGACAAATGATCTCTAGCACCCTCTTATTTATACTCCTCCAAGTCACCTAATTGGGCCGACTTCTACTTCTGAAGGATAATAAATTAATATTAATTATTATCTTGAGCCAACTTGTCTTCTAGGGTTATTATCCAATGTTTTAGGGTTTCTCTTGCTTCCCTAAATATTCTAGTCTTGTCAAAGGTTAAATTGGGAGGTTAATACCTCTCGTATCTACCATAATATCAACATTTTCCCAAGTTTCTGATTTATTTCTCGCGAATTATATTTTAGTAGGTTATGAATAAGAGCTATATTTAATGATGATGAACCTTTATTATCTCATTGCTTAGAAATCTCTATATTTATCTAGAACCCCTAAGAGGGAATTACATGAGGGAATTACATCATTGGTGCTAGTTTACCTTCCTCTCTTTCCCCTTACTTTTATAGAGATGTAATAGACTTATGCTTATGCATGTCTTGCCTGCATGACTAACTATTGAGGTCCCACGACCTTCTACAACATCCAACCAGGTGTCGATAGTCCCATACCAACATCGTGGACTTCTTAGGAATTATTCTACCCCTCTGTCATTTTTATTTAGATGCCAATGAGAGATAGCTTCTTAGGTACTCCGCTAGTTATTATCCTATCTCATAAAAGGGGCCAGTAAGTAATGCAATCTTGGATGTTACCCGAATAGGAATAGGCGTGCATAAGGTTGCG
>ML782963.1:0-14042 GCA_009831015.1 Picea engelmannii | reverse complement strand
TGCCCTGTAACAGATACATACCAGGTATGAAACTCACCTTGGGAAGGCATGCATTAGTTCAGGATGTGTATGTGATGGATCTTCCCGATACCAACATCATCCTAGGGGTGCAGTGGCTCAGCACTTTAGGACCCATCACCACAGAGGTCATCAAATAGTTGGGATTGTCGACTACACCACACCCATAGCCATAAAACATCGGGTGGCTTCACCAAGGAAGAGATCACCATGTTAGCCAATAGTGGTGATTGTCATATGACATCCAGCCCTTCAAGGATGAGGTATTATGTGATGTTTCCCCACTGGATGCCTATGATGTTCTCTTGGGCCAACCATATATGTGGAAGCGCCACGTTATTTATGAGTCTCGACCCCGTAGTGTCATTGTTACTTTGAGGGGTCATTTCAACAGAATACCAAAGGTAGTTCAGACTATTGTTCCACCTAAAAAGTGCCATAAGGTAGTATCCCATACTGCTAAATTCAGCTTCATCACAATCTGTTCAAAAGGGGAACAGAAGGACACTGCAACCACTACAGCCTTGCCCCAAGGACCTTCTATCCAACAGAAGCAGGTCGACAAGGTTGCAACAAAGAGAAAAGATTCCTTATGCAAATTGTCCTCTCATACATCTCGACTTGTTGAACAGCCTCAACCTCAACAGGTTGGTGACAGACTTCCACAAACTGAGCAGTGCAGAGAAAATCCACAATGTTTTGTAGTATACCCACAATGTTGATCATAGTAGGTCGTCCTTCAAGGGATTCTTTTGTGCAAAGAAAACCCACATTTACAAGGTGATTGAGGCAATTGAGTTCCTTATCTTCTTCATTGATGGTACTAGTCCTCCTCAATAGACTCTTATCCACCACTTCCCTTACTTGATTTGGAAAACCACTACCCACCAATTTCTGCAAGTTCATTCCTTCCACAAACATGTTGTGGGTGGGTTTATTTCTAGTGAGCATCTCCAATAACAATACTCCATAGCTATAAACATCACCTTTTGTTGTGACACATCCACCTAAACCATATTCTGCATTCAAACATTCTCATTAAAAGGTTTCTAATTCATATTTTTTAATAAAAATAGAAAACTCATGACATTCCCTAACACGTTATCTATCTCAAATAATACCTGGAGGAATATAGCATGTGGATCCCTTGAGTTCATGTGTCGATGTGAGAGCAAAATCCTCAGAGTCTACAAAACGTATTGTAGCAATGACAAAGTCTATTAAGTATGTTGTCATATCTTCGCCCAGAAGCACATTGTTTGGTTTCAGATCGCAATGGATCACTTGCATGAAATAATGGTGATGGAGATAAGCCATGCCCTGTGCAATGTCTATTTATATATTCAACCTTTGGATCAAATTCAAACTTCTTTCTACTTCATCATCGGGATATAACCACTTCTCTAGGTTTCTATTTGGCATTTATGGAAATATCAAAGCTTTAATTTGGAGGTCTGAATAAGAAGTTATGATTCTATTAAGATTTTGGTTCCTAACTCTACCCAAAACTTTGCACTCCCCGTCAAAACTCTTGTGATCCCCTTCATTTTCCAGATTGAGAAGCTTCACTGCAATGATTGTGCCATCATTCATAACCCCTTTGTACACTTTCCCGAAACTACCCACTCCTAGCAAGTTGGCATCATTGAATTCCTCTGTTGCAGCGATGAGCTCTCCATAGGAAATTATTTGATGCCCCACATTTAATGATGCTCCAACCTCTATAGGAGTATGGCTCTTGCAATTTCGTCTCCACAGGAATCCCAAAAACAAACACAATACAACAATGATTGCAACTACAAAAATAGGTATGATAACTATTTTCAAATGTGAAACACTTTTATGTTTGTGAGCAGAGCATGGTGATAGACTTACCCAAGGACCACATAGACCATAATTTCCCACAAATTTTGTAACACCAAGCTTTTTGAAAACTCCCCCCTTCAGGACTTGTCCTGACAAGTTGTTGAAAGATAAATTCAAATGGATGAGCACTTTGAGATTTTCGAATGACATGGGTATTCCACCTGACAAATTGTTGGAGGATAAATCCATGTCTTGGAGACTTTGAATTTCATCAAGCGACATTGGAATCAAACCTTCAAGTGCGTTGCAAGAAAGATTGAGGTATTCTAGTTCTTTGCAGCATCCGAGCCCACTTGGAATGTAACCAGTTAACCTATTTGAAGAAATATCTATAGCTTGAACCATAGTCATCTTGCTTACTTCTAGGGGGATTGGTCCATGTAATACTTGCTACACCTTTTGTTCAACCAACATCATATTATTCACCATCTACATCTCAGTTGTGTCAGCACTCTAATCATTGTGATCAAAGGAATTCATCCATGTATCGAAATTCCTATTGGTATGTTAGAAACTCTTCATACAAGTCTTTAGAGAAGATGCATAAAATAAAAAACCTTGGATTGGTACTAACTATGAGGCCTTACTTGTTGAATTTTCACTATGCTAGGCTCAAGCATGAGGTTTAATTCATTTTTATCATTTACTTGAACCATAGACAAATGCAGCTACACCATTAAAAATTGTTGCAATAACCAAGATCACAAGAAGAAATACCATGCACAAGAACACAAGAAATATCCTAGGAAACCCTTCTCAACAAGGGAAGAAAACCCAACAATCCTTTGCTATATTCTCAAGAGAAAGACCTCCCACACCATAGACCTAGCACACAAAAGGGTGCTCTCAAAAACCAAGAAGGCTAGTGCCCAAGAGAGGTGCGCACTTCATCCCTAGAATATGTACTTGCTTAAATTTCCAAAATCACATGTTTGTTGTGTTTCCTCAATAGGGAAATCACCTTTATCTATACTAGACTGGACACATCAAAAGTGGTGTTTATTGGCACAACATGGCCGACCTCAATAACTCAGAATATAATTAATAATTTCCATATTAATTATCTTTTACATTAATTATCTTTCACTTTATGGTGGGGCCGACCTATACCCTTTACATCATAATTAGGGTTACAGGTAATTCTAACTCTTAGACAATATAGCAAGGGATCTCACACACCCACTAGTGCTCAACCACTAGGGGAACGTCCACCTGTGCTTAGCCACAAGGACGTCCAACTCAACAGATCTCTATCTCACTAAGTCTCACAGGAGAATCATCTGGACACTCACTCACTAGTGCTCAGCCACTAGTGTCACGCCCACCTGTGCTCAGCTACAGGGATGTCCTACTCAATAGATCTCTATCTCACTGAGTCTCATAGGAGAATCATCTGGATTACCACATCATCTCAACTCTCTACATAGAGGAGAACAATACACCCATCACATGGGCACCTTTATCCCTCACAGGGGTACACATCATTTCATCTCAAACGACACACCCATCTCATGGGCATCCTCCACACACAGGGGCACACAACGTTCCATCTCAGTCTCAGAGAGGAACGACACACCCAACTCATGGTCTCTCTCACGAGCCGACTCACTTAGTCTGTGTCCTGGAGGATGTCTCACACAACTGTAATCATCAACACTCCCTCTAATCTAGGGAGGAATTCTCCACCAGGCCAAGTCTCTCATGGAAGTACTCGAACTTTGTCTTGGCAAGCAGTTTGGTGAAGATATCTGCAATCTTCTCATTTGTAGGAAGGTACTGCATGTGTGTTTCTTTCCTCCACAACATGTCTCTGATATAATGATATTTTATATCAATGTGTTTCGATCTATCGTGAAACACAAGGTTCTCAGAGAGATTCACATAGCTCTAGTTATCACAATGAATAATGGTAGGATCCATCTCATGATCAAATAAATATGTCATGAGCTTGCGAAGCCACACTACTTCGTGGAATGCCACATTCAATGTTATATAATCTGCTTATGTGGTACTCTAGTGCATAGAGCTATGTTTCCTGCTACACCAAGAAACCATGGCAGACCCCAAGGTAAAAAGAAACTGAATTTTCTCTTCCATTCCACTGCGTTCCCTGCCCAATCTGCATCAGCATATCCCTGCAGACTCAAGTCTACACTGGAGGCATATCTTAGGCCATATCCAACTGTGCCTCGTAGATATCTCAATACATGCTTCACTTCTATCTAGTGAGTCTGTCTCAGCTGACTCATGAACTGACTAAGTACGTTCACTGCATAGCATATATCAGGTCTGGTATTAACCAGATACATCAGTGATCCAATCATGTTTTGGTACAAATGTGGATCAATCTCGCCTGAATCAATAGAAGCATCATTCATTTTCTTCAAATCCATCACCATCGGTGTAGGCATGGATTTTCACTATGTCGTACCAAACTTCTTCAATATCTTCACTGTATATTTTCCTTGACTCAGGAATATCTCACCAGTCCTCTGACATTCTTCTAGTCCCAAGAATTAGTGCATCATACCCAGATCCTTCATATCGAATTTAGAAGTCAATGCTTGTTTGCATTCAACAATAAGTCTTTCTGAACCGGTGAGGAATAAGTCATCCACATATTGGACCAATATTAAGCACTCGTTACCAAGAATATGATAATATAGGTTTGGATCAGTAACACTCTTGCTGAAGCCCAAACTCATCAATAATCCATCCATTTTCTCATACCAAGCATGAGGTGCTTGCTTTAGACCATACAGGGATTTGTTCAACCTGCACACATGAGATTTCTCGTCCTATATCACAAATCCTTCTGCATGCTCTATAAAAACTTCTTCCTCAATCTCACCATTGAGAAAGGTTGTCTTTACATCCATATGATGTAGTTTCCAACCCATGGATGCAACTAGTGCAATGATAGTATGAATGGAAGTGTATCGGGCTACTGGAGCAAATGTCTCATCATAGTCAAATCCCTCTACTTGTGAGAATCCTCTGGCTACAAATATCTCTTTGTATTTCTCGACACTTCCATCAGCTGCATGTTTGATCTTATAGATACACTTGGAAGTCACTACAGACTTCCCTTCTAGTTTCAGAATAATATCTCATACATCATTCTTCAAGATGGACTAATATTCTTTTATCATGGCATCTTGCCATACCTGCTCACTTGTCACTTTTCCATGATAAGAAGGCTCAGAATAAATGATGTGGCTCATGGCTAAAAAGTAACTCGAAAATCTCTATGGTCTCTTCATCTCTTGGGATGTGCCTTGAGGGGCTACATGTCCCTTTGCCTCCTGCAGAGTTTGTCGAGCCTAGTAAGGTCTTTTATTCCCTACTGCAATATCTCTGGGGATATCAATTGGAGCAACTGGATCAACTAGAACAACTAGATCAACTAGAATAATATATGTCTCCCTCTGAACTGTTGAAGGGGGAGAAGGTATTGTCTCACTATCGATCTCCATCTAAGATTCTATGGATCTTTGAAAGGATATCTCTTCTTCAAAGATAACATCTTTGCTTATCTCAATCTGTCTCTAACCAGGGATGTAGATCCGATATGCCTTCAAAGATTCACTGTATCCCAAAAATGTACCCTTTCTCCCTAAGGGGTCTATCTTGGATCTCTTTTCTTTGGGTACATGAAAATATACCGGGCACCCAAATATCCCGAAGTGTCCAATATCAGGCTTCACTTCGGTGAATGCTTCTTCGGGATTTATGTTATTCAAAATCTGGTGAGGACTCATGTTCTGAACATATACTTCTGTCATGCATGCTTCTTTCCATAGAGTCATAGGTAGATTCCGATCATGTATCATCTCTTTGGTTGCCTCGATGATGGTTATGTTCTTCCTCTCTACAACCCCATTTTGTTGAGGGTTGTAAGTAATTTTGTACTCCCTCTTGATCCCTACTTCAATACATAAATTGTTGAAATCCTTGGAGGTGTATTCTCCTCCATTATCTGATATTAGTACCTTGATCTTTCTTCCGGTCAGGTTCTCAACCTGAGCTTTGAATTCTTGATATTTTTCAAGGACTCCATCCTTGTTCTTCAGGAAGTAAATCCAATTTTTCTGAGAGTAATCATCTATGAAGAGTACATAGTACAAATATCCATTTAGGGAGGAAACAATCATTGGCCCACACACATTTGAATGTATCAAGTCCAATATTTCCTTGGATCTATTGTCACTGATCAAGAAGGACCCTTTGACATTATTTCCAAGGGAACAACCTCTGCAAACAACTTTATGTTGAATCTGTATCTCTGGAAGGCATGTTACCGTTTTCACTAGAGCTGGAAGAGCTCTATAATGAATGTGGGAAAGTATCCTATGCCATAGCTCACTCAAGCTAATAGTATCATGTAACGGGGCTTGGACTGGTCTAATGGTCAATCTGTATAAGCTACTTTCTCGAACACCAATTACTTTGGCAGAATTTATATGTGATTCCTTGTGCCATGCAAGAACTTTTCCTTTAGAAAAGGTAACCTTGTAGCCTTTGTCTTCTGATGAAGAAATGGAGACAAGGTTCCTCTTCATCCCAGGTACATATAGTACTTCACTTAGATGAAGATGCATGTCATAATCTAGTTGGAAGGTAGAAGTTCCAACCCCTTTCACATTATATCTGGTATCATCTCCAAGGACAACATGTAGATTGGTCTCTTTTTAAACAATATTAGTCAGGTGATCTCTAAAATCGGTCATGTGCATGGAGGCACCACTGTCAATTAACCAAGTATAATCATTAGTAGGAATCATACCTGAGAGTGCTAAAATGAATAAGAAGGATTCTTCTTTGATGTCTTCATCTCTCTGAAGTCTTGGCTTCCAGGAACTGTATTTGCTTGATCCATCAAGCTTATCTTCAATCATAGTTTTGTTCATCATATTTTAGATTCTTCACAAACCCTTGCCAACTCGGCTAGAAAACCTAATGGCTAGGCTAGGCTAGAAAACTTAATTTTTTTTGGGCTTATGACTGCCAACAATAAGCCTTGAAATTCAGAAGAACACTGGTGAGATGAAAGGCTCCTTCAATGAGCTGCAGAAACCCTAAATCTGAAATTTCTGTAGAAATTTTGTGAAACCCTAGGGCCAAAAATAAAAAATTATTGAAATTGCAATCTGAAACTTGTTGGAGGTACAATGAAGGAGGCCGTACACTCCTTTCCAATTTTCATCCCCAACATCCAAGTGTGAAGTGTTGAAACACCCAAAAGAAGAAGGTCGTACAGATTTTCTAGAAACCCTAGGAGGGTCATACACTTCTGTAAAAGTGAGAGGAAGATTGGTAGATGATTGTGCAATGGGTTCTTCAAGACCTAAGCTCTGATACCATGTTGAATTTTCACTATTCTAGGCTCAAGCATGAGGTTTAATTCATTTTTATCATTTACTTGAACCATAGAAAAATGCAGCTACACCAATAACATTTTCTGCAATAACCAAGATCACAAGAAGAAATACCATGCACAAGAACACAAGAAATATCCTGGGAAACCCTTCTCAACAAGGGAATAAAACCCAACAATCCTTTTCTATATTCTCAAGAGAAATACCTCCCACACCATAGACCTAGCACACAAAAGGGTGCTCTCAAAAACCAAGAAGGCTAGCACCCAAGAGAGGTGCGCACTTCAGCCCTAGAATATGTACTTGCTGAAATTTCCAAAATCACATGTTTGTTGTGTTTCCTCAATGGGGAAATCACCTTTATTTATACTAGAATGGACACATCAAAAGTGGTGTCTATTGGCACAACAGGGCCGACTTCAATAACTCAGAATATGATTAATAATTACCATATTAATTATCTTTTACATTAATTATCTTTCACTTTATGGTGGGGCCTACCTGTACCCTTTACATCACAATTAGGGTTACAGGTAGATGTAACTCTTAGACAATCTAACAAGGTATATCACACACCCACTAGTGCTCAGCCACTAGGGGAATGTCCACCTTTGCTCATCCACTAGGGGAACGTCCACCTGTGCTCATCCACAGGGACGTCCAACTCAACAGATATCTAACTCACTGCGTCTCACAGGAGAATCATCTAGACACACACTCACTAGTTATCAACCACTAGGATCATGTCCACATGTGCTCAGCCACAGGGACATCCTACTCAAAAGATCTCTATCTCATTGAGTCTCACAGGAGAATCATTTGGAGTACCACATCGTCTCAACTCTCTACACAGAGGAGAACAATACACCCATCACATGGGCCCATTCACCCCTCACAGGGATACACATCGTTTCATCTCAAACGACACACCCATCTCATGGGCATCCTCCCCACACACGGGAACACAACGTTCCATATTAGTCTCAGAGAGGAACAACACACCCATCTCATGGGCACACCCAACTCATGGGCTCTCTCACAGGCCGAATCACTCAGTCTGTGTCCTAGAGGATATCTCACGCAACTGTAATCATCAACATTAGTATGGTTGGATCAATGATTGTTCATTACAACATCTAAGCACGTGTTTGATGACTTCATATCAACTTGTTTTTTCCATAGCACAACATCACACAACTCATTACTTATTTTGATTGATTTACAATAGAAATAGTCTTTGTTGAATGTTTTTCGATGATAACATTTGGTTATTTATTTTCTAGCATGTGGTGCATGATGGGAATACCATCTTGTTGCATGTGGACTTTGTAGTAGTAGTGGGTATTTTGAACATCATGAGTGTATGGTCAATGTATTGGTTTGAGTAATTGGATAATTCTTTTCGATCTTTGAAATTTATTTGCAACTTCATCCAATCACTCTTAGCTTTAGCATGCTTCTTTTTCATCTACTATGTATAATTTTCTTTGACAACATGGAAGGAGTTTAGTTTCCCGCTCTGATTGTTCATGTTTTCTTAACTACTTTTTGGAGAGGAGAATGTGAAGGTGTTTTGGAGGTGATGGATTCTACATTAAGATATTATTTTCACCTCGTCATGATTAGGTTGTAGTATTCATTGTTGGTAACTTTTTGTATCACTACCTAAGTGCAAATTAAAGGGGGTTGTTGGGATGTAATTTTCACTTCATCAAATTCATCAAATATTATTTGTCAACTTTACTTATTTGTGTCCCCRAGTCAAGTTCAATGGGGTATGTTGGCATATTTAATGTAATAATGACTTGTGGTCTTAGTAGTTATAGCCCACATTAGTTGTTGTTAGGTGGGCCTTGGAATCACATTAGTGGTTATTAGTTGGGTTTTGTGGTCCCACATTTATGGGTTTGGGGGAAACTAACTAAACCCCCCTCCTATATATATTTGAGAATTTTCCTAATTTTTAATCACTTGAAGATGATGTAAGATATTAATCAATCTTATTGTTAAGAATTGAGTTTATTCCCAAGAGGGTTATGCACTATACATAGATGTTCTTGTTCTTTTGTGTGTTTGACTATCTTTATTTTATCATGTGTTGATTATCGATTCTTGGTTTTATATGAATGAAATATGAAACCATATTTTCTAACCAACACAAGTACATCTTAACCCCAAATCTATTAAGAACTAATTAGAGGGATTAAAAATAAATTGAGATACAAACCTCATGATGCTTAAAATATCAAAGTTAAGATAAAGCTATGTTGGTTTAATTTATTATTGTTATTATTATTGTTGTTGTTGTTGTTGTTGTTTTCATTTTTACAGTGCTCCATTTTTCATTTAGTTTTTATTAGTGTTTTGTATTTTATGTTACATGTATTATCCATACTGGGTTGTAGTTGCACCAAGAATGCAATGCAACAACCATGGCCTTTGGAGCAATATCACTAACCATGTAGCTAAGTAGTTTCTTGTTGATATTCACTCCACACAATCATATTTAGAAACATAAATTTCTTCCATAGTTACGTCAAAATCATGCCCATTACATCATGAGAGACTTTCAAAATGAAATTCCAAGGGCATTTCATAGGCAACACCTTCAAAGTTCTATCCAAACTCAGTGCTAACAACATTGAAATCAATGGTAACTAGGGAAAATTGTTGATAGGAAAATTGGATTTGGACTTTGATTGGGGTATTATGGACTCACAAACTCCTTATGGTAGGAAGCTAGGTCAATCAAGGCCACCATGAGGCAATTAGACATAAGATAATGAGTAAATAAAAGGCAACACATAATTAACAAGGAAACTCATTCACTACAAGCCATCAAGCTCTTCTCCTCGCACCATTGAAAACAAACTCTCTGCTTGGTCCCAATGAGGCACAACTCGGGTTGGTTGTTGTTCCATTGAGAATTCTGGAGAATGCAAATGATTATGATTTAGAGAGAAACATTCCCATGCTTGGTCTTTATTTCTTCGTGCAGTACTTGGATGCAAAGACTAGTGGGGCATTGTCTTGAGCAATGATGCTCACTTGTCAATTGACCTAATCTTAGATTATTTATCTTAAGACTTAGATCTATATCATTCAAATTTTATAAATATAATGAGAAATACAATGGTGATAAATGATTTTATGTTGTTACATTATTAAATGTATCATAAAATTTATGATTTATTATGTTACATTTAATGTTGTCTATGTATAAGACTTCAATGCTTTACGTTTTAGTTTCCATATATTTAATTTTAACTTTTTAGTATTTCGGGTGGGGTCCTCTATATGTGAGGCCCTCGACGTCCCCCATAATTTTGAGGGTACTTCCACATGTCCTCCATATAGAAGTACCCCCCAAAAATTGAACATATATATGCAAGCATAAATTTGTTTGAGTTTTGTAAAGAAATAATTTTTCCTAAGTTTTATAAGGACTTATAAGGTACAAAATAATTGAGATGTCAATGTAACATGGTGTTGAAACAATAAATTTCCTTACCAATTACAGTAAGAAAACTTTGATAATTTGGAAGAAGCATGGTGTAACAAGTACCATATAGACTTTGATATTTAACGTGAACTACATCTCCCAATATTTCAATATAAAATATATATATTTAATTGTGATCATGCTTGGTGAAGGTGAAAGTAGGTAGTTGTTTGGAACATGGCTCTTGAGCACCACCTAGATTAATAAAAATTTAGGCGTACTTTCCATATGAATGAGAAAGTTTGCAATTCTCATACCATATTAGTATGATAGTTTTTGTTTATAATCATAGAAATTAAAATGTGCATATTAACATAAAAGATTAAAAAAAATTAGGCCTACTTTCCATATGAATCAAAAAGTTTGCAATTCACATACAATATTATTAATAAAAAAATTAGGCTTACTTTTCATATGAATAATAGTTGGTATGATAGTTGAAATGTACACATTAACATAAAAGAATAACAACGAGATACAATATTATTAATAAAAAACTTAGGCCTACTTTCCATATGAATAATAATTGGTATGATAGTTGAAATGTACACATTAACATAAAAGAATAAGAGCATAAAAGAATAACAACTTTCCATATGAATAATAGTTGGTATGATAGTTGAAATGTACAAATTAACATAAAAGAATAAGAACATAAAAAAATAACAAGAAGGAGAAGAAAATGAATCAAAATTTTAGGTTTTTTAAAACAAACTGAATTCTTAAAAGATAAAATTCTATATATAAACCTCAAATTCATTTTTTAAAAATTAAAAATATTAAACAAAACCTTTTTATACATAAATCTCAAATTCATTTTTTGAAAATCAAATATTAATTTTTTTTTAAGATAAAGAACAAATGAAAAAATATTAAATTTATTTTTTTAAAATTTAAAATATTAATTTTTTTTAAGATTAAAAAATATTAAATTCAATTTTTTTAAGATTAAAAATATTAAACAAAACTTCTATACAGAAATCTCAAATTCATTTTCTAAAGATTAAAAATATTAAATTATTTTTTTAAGATTAAGAATATTAAACTGAAAATGAAAATTATTAAATTTATTTTTTAAAAATTAAATATATATTTTTTTTTAATTACAAAATATTAAATTTAATTTTTTTAAGATTAAAAATATTAAACAGCGCGCTTCTATACACAAACGTCAACGCCAAATTCATTTTTTAAGATTAAGAATATTAAACAAAGTGCAGCATATTCACGTGTGGATTGACAAGAAGGTCGCCTGTTGTTCATGTCCACTTATTCAATTCAAGACTTTATGATATTAACCAATTCTAGTAAATATAATCAGAACTTTTTTAAAAAGAATTCTCGTGATTAGTCCTAGACAGGGCCAGAGTCAAGTTGTTTAGATTCTTTTGAAAAAACTCGTTTAGTTAGGTTTCAAACTCTTTCCTTCCGAGGAATCTTTTTGTAACACTGTACTTTTAATAGAATGTCTTGGAATCTTTTTTAATAGAATGTTTTATTTATTTAAAAAAATATTTTTAATAGAATGTTTTATTTACCCAAAAAAATAATATGAACAAAAATACTTGGTTGTGTGAATAATTGAAAGTGTGTGATAAAAAAATTTAAATCTTAAAATCATTATCCAAGTTTAAATCGTCAACTCATAATAACAATTGTTCTACTCAATTTTAGTAATTTTTTTAGAAAGTAGGGTGTGAGTGTAATTTTTCATAGATTTATGAAAGTTAGTTGTCCAATGTAATTCTTAACAAATTGTAGAATAAGGTAGTTGTGTCATGCATTAATTGATTTTGTTCTACAATTTTAATTTTAAAATGTTGGAGTAAAGGAAGAATATGTGAAAAAGTATAGAAAACATCATGTTCCTCAACATGTTCTTTCTCTTTATTTGATCTCATAACTTAATGAATGGTTGTGGAAACAAAAGGGTTGACTTCCTCTTTAATCCTTCAAAAGAAATACAAATCTCTTGGTATAATTATATCGCCGGAACAACACAAATAAGATTTGATATGCATAAAGTTTTCCTAAGATAAGAATATGGGATTTTATAGTTGTAGAAATGTTTCCAAAACATTCTTCATGCATATTCAATTATTTTTTACAGTGACATGTACCCAAAAATGAACATGCATAGAAAGGAAAGGGGAATAAGACTCAAACAAATAGGCCACCTAGAGAAGGCGAAGAGAATTAGACTTAAACTACATGGAACTAATGACAATGGACTCAAATTAATTTATGGCTTATGTATACAACCATTGATCCCTTACAACATACTAGACTGTAGAAGAACTTTGGCCTTCACCAATGTTGTTGTGAACAACACTTGTACTTCCTAGCAAATGTGTTATATTTGATTGGAATTTTGGAATGCCTGCAATTGTAAAAATTGTATCTCTGATGTTTTGTAGTATACCCACAATGTTCATCATAGTAGGTCGTCCTTTAGGGGATTCTTTTGTGCAGAGAAAACCCACGTTTACAAGGCGATTGAGGCAATTGAGTTCCTTATCTTCTTCAATGATGGTATTAGTCCTCCTCAATAGGCTCTTATCCACCACTTCCCTTACTTGATTTGGAAAACCACTACCCACCCATTTCTGCAAGCTCATTCCTTCCACAAACATGTTGTGGGTGGGTTTCTTTCTAGTGAGCATCTCCAATAGCACTACTCCATAGCTATAAACATCACCTTTTGTTGTGACACATCCACCTAATCCATATTCTGCATTCAAACATCCCCATCAAAAGGTTTATGATTCAAATTTTTTAATAAAAATAGAAAACTCATGACATTCCCTAACATGTTATTTATCTCAAATAATACCTGGAGGAATGTAGCCTGTGGATCCCTTGAGTGCATGTGTGGATGTGAGAGCTAAATCCTTAGAGTCTGCAAAACATATTGTAGCAATGCCAAAGTCTATTAAGTCTGCTGTCATATCTTCGCCCAAAAGGACATTGTTTGGTTTCAGATTGCATATGACACGCGTCCAGTCGCAGAAGGAAACATTTAGTTTCCAGGTAGCGGATAAAGATAGAGTTGGATCATAAGTGATTGCAGAGATGAATCCAATGAAAGCCTCTTGATCAGAAGCGTTGGTGAAATGGAGATGGGCACGATTAAAAAGTGGAAGTGTGGAAACCAGAAAAGGAGTGAAATAAAAGAAAAAGAAAAGAATTCCCGTAATAGACCAGAAAAGAGAACGAACGTAACAGATCTCCATCTTCACCTCCTTAGACAGAATGGGAATGGTTGGAGTTTCTTCGAT
>ML782962.1:446869-473480 GCA_009831015.1 Picea engelmannii | reverse complement strand
TCCTTAAAAACATCTTCTAGGTCACTTTGCCCACTTTCCTTATTTTAGGGTTAACCCACTTCTAATTTCTCCATTAAATTTATTATTGAATTAATTTATTTTGTATTCAATTTGAATTATAGTAAAATCATCACTTCACTTTATTATTTACCTTTTAAAATCTCTTAAACCACTTTGACTACTTTGACCTTTTGGGGCTTCTAGATGACATATGAGGGTCCTCCAACTTCGTAAGGCCATAACTCTCAGAACGTGAGGAATTATGTGACGTTCCACATACCACCAGAAATGGAATGACATGTACTATCCATATAGAATAGTATTACCTAAAAATATATCAAAACTCATACCGTTATCCATCAAACAAACTTGGGTCCATTACCCAAACCTAGGTGCTATGGGTTTTCTTCAAGGGTTGACATCAATGACAACCAACCTTAATCAACAACAAGGGTGTTACACATTATTTTGGTCACCCCCATGATCACCGATGATATGTGTATTAATTACTTCTCTATTCCCTAAAGCTATTGAAGAAATAAGACTTTCTCCCTGAGAAGTAGAATCATCTTTTGTTTATTGAAAACCCTACCAAAGAAGATCATTGCACCTTGCCTTATGTTAAGTGTACGACGATGCCTGATCATCACATGATACACCATAGTGGAATGTGACGTCATCACATGCTGCTTGTGTTTAGGGTGCGACGATGCTCAAACAAAGGAAAAAGATGAAATTCTTGAAGGTTCTAGAATGGAATCTTCAGAAGGATGAGGTAGCCTTCGATCGGTTTGGATCTCACTCGCTTCTCTGATTTAGTGGGATCATAATAATATATTCATCCACCCCTCTTCACTCTATATAAAAAGGTATCTCTCATGGGAAAGGCTAGGTTGGCTTATGCATGAAGAATCCTGCTAAAGATTGTACTTGTGACAGCTTTGCTTTAGCTTTCCAAGTCAGGTTGTGAATACTCTTCATCAAAATCATTGGAGAAAAGGTGTGTGTGTTGAGGCAAAGGGCCATTGGAAGGGACCTTGCAACATCAAGGCATATGTTGTATTCTCTAGTTTCATCAATATAATGCAGTGATACATTTCTTCCCTATAAAAGTGTCTCCATTTTTATTGCATAACTCCTTGACCTTATGCATAGGTTTCATTGGAATATATATATATCATTGTTCTCTCTCTTTGTTGGTTTATTCTTCTTAACAGGTTCAACATCCCACAAATCCAAGGATGGAGAAAGGACGACACTAGCGAGGATCAAATGATGTTTAAACGATATGCCATTTATCCCTCATTGAACTAGTTTACATCACAATGAAATCTAAGGAGAAGCTTGTATTCTACAATGTTTTTTTCTAATTTCTTGTTGAAGTTGGGGAGATTAGTTTGTGTCAGCACTTACCGATTTGTCTAGTAACAAAATTGGCAACCATATTGGGGAACGTCCTCTTTTGGTCTTTCCTTCCTTTTTTCTTTTGGCTTGCCTGCTTTTGTTGATTTTTCATTCTCTGAGTCATTGGGTGATCCATGTGTTGATTTTTCATTAATCTAGGCTCAAGCATGAAGTTCATTCCATTTTTAGCATTTTACTTGGACCATAGACATTTGTAGTTTCACCATTAACAATTTGTTGTAGCAACCAAGATCAAAATAATAAATACCATGCACAAGTACACAACAAGTATCCTGGGAAACCCTTCTCAACAAACGAAGAAAACCCAACCAATCCTTTGCTATATTCTTCAAGAGAAATACCTCCCACACCATAAAACTAGCACATAAAATGGTGCTCACAAAACCCTAGAAGACTAGCACCCAAGAGAGGTGCACACTTTTCCAAAGAACAAGTACTTGCTGAAATTTCCTAACTCACACTTGTGTTGTGATTCCTCAATGGGGAATTTACCTTTATTTTAAGCCTATCAAAAGTAGTGTCTATTGGAACAACAGGGCGGACCTCAATAACTCATAATATAATTAATAATTACCATATTAATTATCTTTCACTTTATGGTGGGCCCGACATGTACCATTTACATCACAAATAGAGTTATATGTAAGTCTAATTCTTGTTAAATATATAAAGGGATCTCATAAACCCACTAGTGCTCAACCACTAGCGGCACATCCATCTATGCTCAGCCATATGGATGTCCACATCTCTATCTCACTGCGTCTCATAGGATAATCACACTCAGTAGTGCTCAACCACTAGGATCACATTCACTTGTGCTCATCCACAGGCACGTCCAACTCAGCATATCTCTTTCTCACTGTGTCTCACAGGATAATCACACTCACTAGTGCTCAACCACTAGGATCATGTTCACATGTGCTCTGCGCATGCACGTCCAACTCAACATATCTCTTTCTCACTACGTCTCACAGGAGAATCATCTGGAGTATCACATCATCTCAACTCTTTGCAAAGAGGAGACCAGTACATCGTTTCATCTTTGTATCAAAGAGAAAGACACACCCAACTCATGGGATTCCCCACACAGGGGAACACAACATTCCATCTCTGTCTCATAGAGGAACCACACAACCAACACATGGGATTCCTCACCCCACACAGGGCACACAACCTTCCATATCTGTCTCAGGGAGGAACCACACACTTAACTAATGGGATTCCTCACCCCACACAGGGGCACACAAATTTCCTTCTCCATCTTAGAGAGGAACCACACACCCAACTCATGGGATTTCTCTCAGGACAAATCACTCAGTTTGTGTCCTGGAGGATGTCTCACGCAGTTGTAATCATCAACACTCCCTCTCATCTAGGGAGGCATTCTCCATCAGGCCAAGTATCACATGGAAGTACTTCAACTTTGTCTTTGCTATAGTCATCAACACTCCCTCTCATCTAGGGAGGTATTCTCCACCAAGCCAATTTCTCACAGAAGTACTCGAGCTTTGTATTGGTAAGAGGTTTGGTGAAAATATCTACAATCTGCTCATGTGTAGGAAGGTACTGCATGTGTACTTATTTCCTCAGCAACATGTCTTTTGATATAATGATATTTTATCTCAATGTGTTTCGATCTATCGTGAAACACATGGTTCTCAGAGAGCTTCACACAACTCTGGTTATCACAATGAATAATAATAGGATCCATCTCATTATCAAATAAATATGTCAGAATCTTACGAAGCCACACTGCTTCGTAGGTTGCCACATTGCTTTATAGGCTATCACACTCAATGCTATATACTTTGCTTCTACAGTATTCAAGGCCATAGATATTTGTTTCTTGCTACACCAGGAAACCATGGCAGGCCCCAAGGTAAGAAAACAACCGGATGTGCTCTTCTGGTCCACTGCGCTTCTTTCCCAATCGACATATCCCTGCAAACTCAAGTCTACACATGAGACATATCTCAATCCATATCAAATTGTGCCTTGTAGATATCTCAATACATGTTTCACTGCTATCTAGTGATTCTATCTTGGCTGGCTCATGAAATGACTAATGTACATTCACTACATAGCATAAATCGAGTTTGTTTTTAACCAGATACATCAATGATCCAATCAGTTGTGGATCAGTCTTGTCTGAATCATCATCATTCATTTTATTCAAATCCATTACCATCGGTGTAGGAATGGATTTTCATTCTATCATACTAAACTTCTTTAATATCCCCACTATATATTTTCCTTGACTCGGGAAAATCTCATCGATCCTCTATCAAAATTCTTGTCCCAAGAAGTAGTGCATCATACCCAAATCCTTCATCTTGAAATAAGAAGTCAAAGCTTACTTGTATCCAACAACAAATATTTATAAATAAGTCACCAAAATCAATCTCTTGTCACCAACAATGTAATAATATAAGTTTGGATAAAAAACACTCTTGCTGAAACCCAAACTCATTAAGAATACATCCATCTAATGTAGTTTCCAACTCATGGATGGTAGTATGGATGGAAGTGTATCAGGCTTACTGGATCAAGTGTCTCACCATAGAAAACTCCCTCTATTTGTGGGAATCCTTTGGCTATAGATCTCACTTTGTATTTCTCGACACTTCCATCAATTGCATGCTTGATCTTATAGATCCACTTGGAAGTCACCACAGACTTCCCTTCTGGTTTCAGAACAATATCCCATACATCATTCTTCAAGATAGACTAGTATTATTTTTTCATGGCATATTTCCATACATGTTCATCTATCACTTCTCCATGACAAGAAGGCTCAGAATGAAGAATCAATGATGCAGTTGAAAGGTAGCTCGAAAATCTCTTTGGTCTCTTGCTCTCTCACGATGTGCCTTGAGGGGATTGTATGTCTCTCTGCCTCTTGCAGAGTTTTTCGAGCCTAGGAAGGCCTTTTATTCCCTACTGCAATATCTCTAGGCATATCAACTGGAGTAACTGGTATAATGTTTGTCTCCCTCTGAACTGCTGAAGGGGGAGAAGGTATTGTCTCACTGTCAATCTCCATCTGAGATTCTCTGGATCTTTGAAAGGATATCTCTTCTTCAAAAACAACATCTCTACTTATCTCAATCTATCTCTGACCAGGGATGTAGATCTGATATGTCTTCAAAGATTCATTGTATCCCATAAATGTATCCTTTCTCCCTAAAGGGTCTAACTTGGACCTCTTCTCTTTGGGTACATAAAAATACATTGGGCACCCAAATATCCTGAAGTGTTCAATCTCAGACTTCACTCCGGTGAAGTCTTCTTCGGTAGTTATATTCTTCAAAATATGGTGAGAACTCTTGTTATGAACATATATTGTTTCCATGCATGCTTCTTCCCACAGAATCATAGAAAGACTCTGATCATGCATCATTGCATTGGTTGCCTCAATGATGGTTATGTTCTTCCTCCTTCTTAAATAGTTTTGACTCCCTCTAATTCAATTGACTCCTTCTGAATTCAAGTGACTCCCTTTATAGTCTGAAGTATAACCATCTTCCTTTGTTGTTAATCTGACTGGAACAAGAAAACAATTGAAAGGAAACAAAACACGAATATCTCCTAAAGAAGAATAATGAGTACATCTCTAGAATCAAAACAATTTAAGGATTGGTTTCACAAATACAACACCTACTTGTATTTTATTAAACCTTATGAATTTAGGTTAGAGGCATGATAATTAAAAAAATCAAACATGGATTCTTCACTTCCAGTGTGTTGTTCCTCTGAATGCACTGAGATCCCTCTGGATCCATTATTTCAGCAAGGTTCCTTCCTCCTGCAAGTACCCTCATGAAAATGATAAAAATAATATATACAAGTGCATACCTAAGAGTGATAATATGATTTATCCAATGGAACCTAGATTATCTCTACCCTCTGACATCTTCATGAAGATGGTAGCCATGGTGTCGCCATATTTTTAGATTCTTCACAAACCCTTGTCAACTGGGATAGAAAACCTAACGGCTAGGCTAGGCTAGCAACCTTAGGTTTTGGTGGGCTTATGACTACCAAAAATAAGACTTAAGAGAGTCACAATAATATTGATGAGCTGAAAAATCTCCTTCAATGAGCTACAGGAACCCGAAAACCAAAATTCTGCAGAAAATTGTGAAACCCTAGAAACCCTAGGGTCAAAAATTCAAAATGCTCGGAATTTCACTGTGAGAGTTTATGGAGGTGCACTAGAGAAGTTCGTACCCTTCTATACCAAAATTAGCCTCAACATACAATTATTAGAGGCTGAAACACCTCAGAGAAGGAGGGTCATGTAGAATTGTAGCAAACCCTAGAGGTCGTACAAAACTACAGAAAAGGAGGGAGGACTAGATTTAAATGCTTGTGCAGGGGTTCTTCAAGACCTATGCTCTGATACCATGTTGATTTTTCATTGAGCTAGGATCAAGAATGAATTTAATTCCATTTTTATCATTTTACTTGAACCATAGACATTTGCAGTTTTGCCATTAACAATTTGTTGTAGCAACCAAGATCACAAGAAGAAATATCATGCACAAGTACACAAGAAGTATCCTGGGAAACCATTCTCAACAAAGGAATAAAACCCAGCCAATCCTTTACTATATTATTTAAGAGAAAGACCTCCCACACCATAAACCTAGAACATAAAAGGGTGCTCATAAAACCCTAGAAGACTAGCACCCAAGAGAGGTGCACACTTTTCCTAAGAACAAGTACTTGCTGAAATTTCCAAACTCACACTTGTGTTGTGATTCCTCAATGGGGAATTTACCTTTATTTATATCATATTGAGCCTATAAAAATTAGTGTCTATTGGCACAATAAGGCCGACCTTAATAACTCACAATATAATTAATAATTACTATATTAATTATATTTCTCTTTATAGTGGGGCCGACCTGTACCCTTTACATCACAAATAGGGTTACAGGTAATTCTGACTCTTGGAAAATATAGCAAGGGATCTCACACACCCACTAGTGCTCAACCACTAGGGGAACATCCATCTGTGCTTAGCCACAGGGATGTCTACATCTCTATCTCACTACATCTCACAGGAGAATCACACTCACTAGTGCTCAGCCACTAGGATCACGTTCACATGTGCTCAGCCACAGGCATGTCTAACTCAACAGATCTATTTCTCACTGTGTCTCACAGGATAATCACACTCACTAGTGCTCAACCACTAGGATCACGTTCACATGTGCTCAACCACATGCATGTCTATCTCAACATATCTCTTTCTCACTGCATCTCACAGGAGAATCATCTGGAGTATCACATCATCTCAACTCTCCACACAGAGAAGACCAATACTTCATTTCATCTTAGCCTTAGAGAGAATGACACACCCAACTCATGGGATTCCCCACATAGGGGCACACAACATTCCATCTTTGTATTAGAGAGGAACCACACACCCAAGTCATGGTCTTCCTCACCCCACACACAACGTTCCATATCTGTCTCATAGAGGAACCACACACCCAAATCATGGGCACACCCAACTCATGGGCTTCCTCACCCCGCACAAGGGTACACAACTTTCCTTCTTCATCTCAGAGATGAAACACACACCCAACTCATGGGTACACCCAACTCATGGTATTTCTCTCAGGCTGGCTCACTCATTCTGTGTCATGGAGGATGTCTCACACAACTGTAATCATCAACACCATGTTGAATCTCGGGTCTTGAAAGTTCATTGAAAAATCTTGTCCTCTATTCATTTTTTCTTAATTTTCAGTTATCATCACATCTTGTTGTGAAAACCAGTGCGATGATGTCACACTGTGTATTTCTAATGCCTGCGACGATCCTTGCTCGTTGCACTGTGTCCTTCTGTTGCCTATGATGATTCCTGAAGAAATTGTTTTAGTGATAGTCAATTTTTTTCTTTGCCCATATTTTTGATCATTTCTTGGAATGAATGTTTGGTCCTATTGAATGATTCTTCATAGTTTGGTTTACAATTTTTTATTGATTTTGATTATTTCTCAAGTATTGAGAGTCTTTTTCATAAGATTCAAAGTTCTATCTTTCTCTTATTGATGCAATGGTATAATCTATGGGTTTCATCCTTGAGTGCTTGTGAGTTAAGTTATTAATGATTTTTCTGAGTTTTGGATTGTTGTTGATTGGAAAATGATTTTTGATTTCATTACACAAATAATTTTTCTTGTTTCTACATCTTTGGTTGCATTATGAATTAAGTTTGAGGAATTGCGTTGTGAGTGCATTCATTTTCTTGAACAACTTTTCATTTTTCCTTGATTTAGATCTATGTTTTTATTTGAAAATAAAAAGAATTGAAAATTATCTTTCTATTCGTAGGATTTATAAGAAACTTTTTGCATTCAAACTTTTGTTTAAAAAGAAAAAATTAGAAAATTTGATAGCTTTGATTGTTTGGCATCAACATTTTTCAAAGATTAAAGGAATTGTATTTTTCAACTTGTTGTAATCTGGAAAAGAAAACCTTCTCTCTTATGTAATTAGAGTTCATCGAACAAAAGGATTGCATTGCATCTCTTTTTGCATATTTTTGAGTCAAGGTCAATCACTTCATCAGTTTCATCTCTGCTTCCTTTTTGAGTTAAACAACAACCATTAAAATTAAGTGTAATTTTAAAATTTATCTAGTAACATATACACCAACATTAGCTAGGGGTAGCACTTTGGAATAGGTTGTGAGGAATACTCTCCAAAGCATCAAAACACACAATAGTATCTTGTGATAGGGAGAGTGAAATCCACTTGCTACATTTTGTCTTGGGAAGCCCTTCTAACAAAAGGGTCAATCACGAGGTCGCATTAAGGCCAACATAGTTACTCACCCTGCTTTGTTGGTCCTAGTGTAGTGAATACGTGTATTATTGGGGGTCACTTGTGAAGATCATCACGTGGGGACCTTCTCGAGGCAATTTCAGGCTTAGATACCCCACCCTTGCATGTATATCGCACTGTCGACTGCTTCCCCTAGGAATCATTGTCATAATTGGTAACCTTAGTAGCTTATCTCTTTAGGGTATTCACATGAGGTGACTATGGAGGGGAAAGTTTTCACGGTACCTAGAATCGACGTTGGCTAAACTCACTCGGGCTCCTTGGAGGGTATACCCACAATTATGTGTGGGAGCTTGCACCAGGGTGTAAGTATGTTAAGAAGGTCGTCAATGTAAATTTTCCACACGCTTTATACCATTGCCTTCTTGTTTTGATCTCACGATGTTGGATTTCATCACCAATTAGTGATTTCAGAATAATCAGGTTTGTTTGTATGCTTGATATCTAGATTTTATTAGTGAAGTGTTGTTTGTTTTCTCTAGTTGGCCATAGATCATTTTTATTCTTTATTGGGTGTGGCCAACATTGGGCCTCACTGTTCACGTAAGATGCAAGGATTTCCTCTGGAAGAACCAGAAGAATACACCCGCTTGCTTCCTAATTCACCAGAGGGTTCTTCTCCTGAAGGAGCAATCAATAACAATGTATCCTCTAAGATCGGGAGTTCTACTCCATTGGTTGAATCATTACTCCCAGTAAATTCGTTATTGAATGTTATGAAAGACCTGATTTTCCTCTGAATAAACTCTTCGGGAGAGGTTGTTGTTGAAGACTATACTAGAATACCTTCGGGACATTTTTTGGAGTCCGATGTGGATGATCCACCATTTCACAATGAATCATTTAGAATCCCGGTTCAAACTTATGGAATTTTTAATCCTAGTTCAGTCCCAGTCCGTTCTTTTTGGAGGACTGCCTCGAGACATGATATTTTTGCTAAATTAGGTATGATTCCAAACCAACCTACGTCATCACACATACATGTTACTTCTACTGCTTATACAGTACCTCTGGATCATTTTATTGGCACGACAAGTAATGTTGTTACGGTTTCAGGCCCATTGTTGGTTGGTACACATACAATTCTTCATCTACAACTCACTATCTCTACCACAGTCCCACAAGTTGCACCTTTTTCTGTCGGAATTTCAATAACAACTCAAGCTCCTATTGGAATGCCACTTCCTCTTAGATCGAATTCATCACTTCCACCTGGGTATAATTCTCTTATTAGTTCTATTGCTAAGCCTACCTAGGTTCCATCTGGAGGATCTAGTCTTTTTGTTCCACCTAGGTATAATGCTGCTAACAGTTTTGTTCCCACTCCTACCCAGGTACTATCCGGAGGGCCTAGCACTCCTCTACCACCTGTAGGATCTAATCGTTCTGGCCCAAGTAGCTCCAATTTTCTTGGAGGCACAAGTCATTCTAATACTCTTGGTTTTCAACTTCCTATTGGAGGTCAACCTCAAGTTGGGGGACAACCCTAAATTGGGGGTCACAACCCATTTTACGAGAAATATTCACCTAGATTACAAACCCAACCTTGGAATTTTCCTTTCCAAGGAAATCAACAACTGCCTAGGGGGAAAAATCCTCAATCAAATTCTTTTGTACCCTCTAATCTCAAGCAACCTTATCCAGGAACTGTAAATCCTACCTGGGGTCAAGATTTCCAATCTAATGCTCCTTCCCAAGGTGACATGCCAAATAAACCAACAGAGGTTGGCTACTTGACTCAAACTCCTCTACAACCAAATTTGTTTGGACCCTCTAACTATTTACAAACTTCTTATGTTCCTACTAGTATACCTATGGGATTGCCTCCCCAAAATTACTGGTTTCCTCAGGTAAACAAACAATTGGAATTTCTAGCTACTTTGGATTTACCGAATTTATCTAGGATTTTGAATGAGCCCATCTTGCATTCTCCTTATTGGCCAATTATACCTACCAAATTACCATCCGACATTCCCAAGTTTGATGGTAGATCGGGATAAGACCCAAATAATCATGTCATGAAATTTCATCTTTAGTGCTCATCCAACTCCTTGATGGATGACTCCATCTGATTACATCTTTTCCAACACACTCTTACGAGTTCGGATGCCAAATGGTACATCAAATTTCCAAGGGGTTTCTTCAATGATTTCAATACCTTAGCCATGGATTTCTTGACACATTACCAACTGCCGATACGGTATGAGACATGAACGAATATTTTACGTTCATTTAAACAATCCTCTGCTACCTACATCTTTGATCACATTCATGAGTGGTGGAGGAGACGATGATTAATAAAGGTCCCTCTTCCTGATCAATTATTGGTTGAGTGGTTTACCAAATCACTCATCATTCCTATAGCTCTTGATGTTTCCATGGGAGGTGTCATTATTGAAGAACATGTGATCAGTAATGATCAATACTTGGATCTCGTTTATTCTCAAACTAACACATTATATGACTTGATCCCTGATGCTCCTCTCACGTCTACAAATCCAACCCCAACGCTTCCAGTAGCCTCTCATGTTGTTGATGGTGTGATTGGAACTTTTCATGTTGAGACTCAGTCAAAACAAGTCAATCATTCCAATCTGAAACCTACTACTACTAGTGTACAAAATGCTACTCCTCCTGCTCCCTCTCCCAGTGAAATATCTAAGGTGAATATGGTCCATTCTATGACTACCGGTAAATCTCAAAATAAAAAGAAAGGGAAGGGTAAGAATAAAGAAGATAAAACTAATAATCAGAAACCCGATAAACCCAAAACTCAACCTGTTGGTGATAAATAAAAGAGAAATCCTCATTATCCTTGTCTTATCTGTGTCGAGGACCATTACACGAAAGATTGTCCAAGACGTACATAAGTCACTAAATTCCTCCAAGGAACCGAGACTCCCCCTACACCTGTCATTTTGTCACAACCTTTTCCTTTTTAGCAGCAGGCCCAACTGGTTATTCATGACTAACCCTCTCCCTCTACCAGCTCTTATGTACTTATGTGTACTGGTGACTCCAAGAAAAACAAAGTTGCAGTCGCTACTCGAACCAAAGATTATTCTCCTTCTAAAGAGAAAGTTGATGATCCACCTCCTTTGTTAGCTCAATCTCCTCCATTCGCTCCATCTCCTAATGGTCATCTTCATATCGAATGACCTAGTCCTGATACAGTCATCTGTCCGCCTCCTAAGGGTGTCGTTCGTAAGTTGTCATTTAACCCACATGCACGTGCTGCTCAAAACTACAGTATTGTAGAAGATCTTGCACAGGAACCTTCTATGATGTTGGCTCTTGAAATCCTTCAAATTTTTCCTACTCAACGGAAGGAATTGTTAAAGGCTATTGGTGGAATCGATCCTACTGATATGAATTTGATAATATTTGACTTGGAAGATCATGTTCCAAGACTCCCTCATCAATTAACTTTTCAAATACAAGTAATTGTGGAAAATAAGAATATTTGTTGAACAATTGTTGATGAAGGAGCTTTGACTTGCGTCATGTCCGTCACTTGTTGGAAATACATTGGCTCTCCTGCCCTTACCAAGTCACACAACACGTTAAAATATTTTAATGGTACATGGTTTAAACCTTATGGTGTTCTTCTTGCGTTATATATTGCGTTAGAAGGAAAAGAGGTTACTATTGAGGTTGAAGTGTTTGATGCACCTCTCGATTACAACCTCTTACTTGGTCATAGTTGGATTGATGATATGCAAGCAATTGTTTCTACCCTTTTTCATGTGACATGTTTCCCTCACCAAGGTAAATTTGTTACGGTAGATCAACTCGCCTTTTTCAGTTCTGATTCGCGCACTAGTAATGTTTCATTCATAGAGAAAACACCTCATGGTTATGAGAATGTCGGTGTGGGTATTTTAAAAGATTCATCTTTAATGGGTACCTTTCCCATTCCACCACCCAATGTTCCTCCTCCTCTTGTCGCTTCTATTAACATGATTTCGACCAGTGTTGGCGAAATCCTTGAGTCTTATGACCCTTGGATAGTACCTAGCTTGGAAGAATGCCCTCGTTATGGAGAACACATGCCACTAAGTCCGGTTGAATTGACTTATCAGGCCATTCAATCAACATCTCCTTCTTCTCACTCTCCCTTTGATACGTCTCTTGATCCATTTCACATGATATTTCCAACTAATGAAACGATCATGGAAGTTATGTCTATGGAAGACACACCATGGGATGATGGACATCATCGTTCTATTATCTTCCTCGAACCCAAGACTATCGAGAGTTACCGACGAATTTCGAATCCATCTACAGTTATTAATTCCCCCCCAGTTTCTTAACCAACACGTGATGTTTTGTATGAAGGGAACCACCATCCCTCTAGATATTTCAATTAATCCTGGAATTGTGGAAAATGTTCACATAGGTGCCTCATGTTCTCCCAATGAGATCCAAACTTACAAGGCCCTTTTCCAATAATTTTGTGACGTTTTTGCATGGATTTATAAAGAGATGCCTGGAATTGATCCAGATATCATTGTACATGAAATTAAGACATAACCTGACACTAAACTTGTTCGACAATGACTTCGCCCAGTTCATCCGCTAAAATCCGTTGCAATCAAACTTGAAGTTGAAAAACTTCTTAAAGCTAGTTTTGTCTACCTTGTAGCATTGATTGATTGGTTGTCCAATATTGTTCCGGTCATGAAGAAACAAGGAACGATCTGTGTTTGTGTAGATTATAGGGATATTAACAAGGCTTGTCCTAAAGATAATTATCCAACCCCTTTCGTCGACCAAATCATCGATGATTGTGCCAGAAGTGAAATCTTCTCTCTGATGGATGGATTTTTCGGTTATAATCAAATCAATATTTTACCCTCGGATTAGCACAAGACCACTTTTATTTTCCCTTGGGGTACCTTCGTGTACCGTAAAGTCCCTTTCGGTCTCAAGAATGTTGGTGTGACTTTTCAATGAGCTATGTCTTATTCCTTTCATGATATTAAGCATATTGTACAATCTTACCTTGATTATTTACCGGTGCATTCCATGCGTCGTCAAGATCACCCGACACACTTACGAGCCATTTTCCTCTGATGTCGATATTACCAAATATGATTGAATCCACATAAATGTGTTTTTTGTGTGGAGTCTGGATGAATTCTAGGTTTTATTGTCTCCATGCATGGGATCAGGGTAGATCCGTTGAAGGTTGAAGCTATTATCAATTTTCCTCCTCCTTCTACCTTACGCCAACTCCAAAGTTTGTAAGGGAAGGAAAAATTTCTACGATGATTCATTCCCAATTATGTCGAACTCACGAAAGGTTTCACTCAACTTCTTAAGAAGGGTCATGATTGTTTGTGGGACAACACTGCCAACAAAGCCTTTGATTCTTTGAAACTTGCATTAACCCACACACCATTATTATTCCCCCCCAATTATAGTCAAGATTATTTCTTATATTTGGCTTCCTTGGATCATACCATCTCCATGGTTCTGGTCCAAGAGGATGATTCACACGACGAACATGTCATTTACTATTTAATTAGGAGTATTACAACCACCAAAATCAAATAAATGCATGTGGAGAAATTGGCCTTGGCAGCTGTTCAAGATGTCCAACAATTTCGTCACTATATCTTATTGTGCATAACCACAATTATTTATGATTTCAACCCTAAGAAACATATTATTTTTACGACAATTGCTAGGGGGTAAATACTCCAAATGGATTGTGATTCTCCAAGAGTTTGAGTTGGAGTTTGAGAAACCCAAGTCAAAGCGATCTTTGGTCTTTGCTGATTTGATATGTGACCTTCCCTCCGTTGATACAGAAAATGTGGCAAAAGATTATTTATGTGATGAATCTCTCTTTCTAATTAGTTCAGACGATATTTGGTATGGAGACATTATCGTTTATCTCCAAACCCAAAATTTCTGGTCTGATATATCTTGTGTAGATCACTATCGTATTAGGTATCAAGCCCTCCAATATATCATTCTTGGTGATACCCTTTACCATCGTGGTATTGACTCCGTGTTTCGACGATCTCTGACATATGATGAAGATGAGAAAGCACTAAATGATTGTCATTTTGGAGCATTTGGCAATCATATGTCTGGGTATGCCACTGCCCAAACGATCCTACGAGATGGTTACTTATGGCCTTCACTTTTCAAGGATTCTATTCTCATAGTTTAGAAATGCCACGCTTGTCAAAACTATAATAATAAGATTCAATCTCATCCTGCACCTCTCTATCCTATATTTTCCGTTGGTTCATTTTCTAAATGGGGCATTAACTTCATGACATGTAACCCTCACTCGGTTGGGGGGAATGGATACATCATTGTAGTTGTGGATTATTTCACTAAATGGGTCGAGGCGATGCCTACATTTGATAACACCAGGAAAAATGCAACACTGTTCATTTTCAATCATAACATCACTAGGTTTGGTCACCCTCAATCCATCGTCACTGAACATGGCACCCATTTTCGCAATTTTATGATTTCAGAGCTTACCAATAAGTTGGGTTTATGGCATGAAAACTCAACCCCTTATTATCCACAGGCCAATGGCCAAGTTGAAGCAATCAACAAAGGTTTAACCACTATGCTTCGACGGATGGTAGGGATTCATAAGTCAAGTTGGCATACAATGATTTTTTTAGCATTATGGGCCTATTGGATGTTAGTTAAATATACTATGTGGTTCACACCTTTCCAATTAGTGTATGGTGTCGACGTCATTTTGCTGATTGAATGTGAAATTATGTCTTTGAAGCTAGTCGTCGAACTTCTCCCCAACACCATAGCTGAAGAAGAACGTCTCTTGTATTTAATGCAATTAGATGAGACTCATCATGATGTTGCATTAGTAATAGAAACCCACAAGAAACATGTCAAGTCTCAATACGATAAGCATGTTAAACCTCGTGTTTTTTCTGAAGGTGATTTGGTTCTTCTTTATGACCAAGATCGTGATTTTTGGGGGGTAGGTAAATTTCAGCCCATGTGGCATGGCCCTTGTATCGTTAAACAAGTGTTAGAGAAAGGGGCTTACAAGATGGTTGATTACAATGGAATTCCTTTGGGTGAACCTAGAAATGGGATTTACCTAAAGAAGTATCATGCTTAAAGTGTTTTTGCATGAGTTCTTTGTACTTTAATGTATCATACTCTAGTGTGATTTTTGTCATTTCTTTTTCTTCCCTCAAACTACTTACCTTGCCTTGTGCTTGGTTTCCATATGTAGACATTCTCGCTACCTTATATTGGCTTTGCTGATGGTACTAGTCGCAGTACTCAAAATCTAGCACCTGCTGCATGGGAAATCTATGCACCTACAGACGAGTTGATAAATCTACATGGTATTTTCCTTGGTCGTGAAACTAATAACATTGTGGAATATAGTGCAATCATTGAGTTATTAACTAATGCCATTTCATTTGTCATCCATAATCTAATTGTGTGTCTTGATTCTCAACTCGTGGTGCTGCAATTAAGCAATGTTTATTCCATCCGAAGTCCTACACTATTACGGGTATACTTGAGAATTCACCTCTTGGAAAGAAATTTTGATTACATTGAATATCAACACATTCTGATATATTTAAATACATTAACAAATGCATTAGCCAATTATGTTTTAGATAGACATTTGTGCCATTCATAAATCCAAACACAAACACATAAAAACAAGTAAGCCGGTAGAATTTTTGCATTACAACGTCAAAAGTTACAAAAAGTGTGTCCGGAGACCAAAATATTGAAGCACATGGATTCATATAAATATGTATCATGGATGTTTCTCATGATAAAAAACCACTTCCCATGCTACATGAAGATATAGTCGACCAACAGACATTGAAACTCCAACAGTATGGCATTGGTAGCGTCGAGGTAACTCATCCACAATAAAGTCAGGGATATCCATGGTCAATCCCTCGAGGTTGTGTTCAATATCCTTGAGATCCTCAACTGCTACTCCTCGACCTGCCACTGCACCTATATCTCCACATATCTGGATCATAGATGATCCTGGATGCATGAAAGGTGTCACATCTACATTTTGAGAGATCTTGATTAGTCTCGGACATATAACATAAAAATTTCATAATTAAAAAAAAAAAAAAAATACATAATGAAAAATTCCTTTTTACCTAAGTCTCCCCATTATGAACCCTCCAGTAGTTCCAAGTTGGGATCATCACAGAATTCGGTCCCAACATAAGCATAATCCTCAACCATAATAGATGACCTCTCAGCCACTCGAAGAAGATAGGACCATATGTAATGGTTGGGACCCCACCATGGTGTGCCATCAAGTCAACCCATCTCTTCATCCGAGGATCCTGTGGAGTGGTCACACCCCAATACACAATCTGAAGGCACAAAACTGGTACCCTTTCTAGGAAAAAGGACACCAAAATCAATCAATATCTAAATTGTTTCATTCGATGGGTCCTGCACCTTGTTAATTGTTTCTTCATGTTTTTTAGGAGGCCCCCACACTAGTTGAAAACTATGGGCTTCATACACTCAATAGTATACTGAAAATGGCTCTGCAAATCCATGTGTGGAGCCACACTCCCTGCCACATAGGTAATGGTATAGAGAATGGTCCTCAAAGATAAGTCCTGAACATCCTTTATGGAAACCTTGCCACTATGTTTCTCTGTACTAGCTTCATAGTGATGTGATACATAATAATCCATTGGTTCTCCTCCTCCTTTTCTTCTCGATAGTGACACTCGATATCCACAACGAGATAATCCAATCAACAAGTAAATGTCGTCAATCTCTAGAGTGAGTGTATGTACCCCGGCATGAAAGACTTTCTCGTTTACATCCCACATTTAGACTAAGTGTTCCAATAGAATTAATTGGGCCCTCATGCCATGCACTTTGAATAACTTCAGCAAGCCGCACTCCCGGAGTTCCATGACAGTGTTGGGATCATTCCCTGCAATGTAATATTTCTCTTCATTCTCTCTTTCCCACCATTCGAGCATGATGAATTGTGGAAAGTCTGTCAAACAACAATAAAAGATGAATTAGTTCATCAAAAATCCAAAATTGGTAGATTCCTTAGTTCTTTCCTTCTTGTTTATTTTTGAGTTGCGGTCATCGCAGGGGCCGATTTTACCATAGTGCGGCAACATCGCATCCCAACAGTGAAACCCCTGCGATGATCCTTGATCATTGTAGTTCCCTATATGGAGAGCCTGTGACGATCTGGAGTCACTCTCTCCCTTGAAAATTCACCCACAAACTCAAAATTTAACCATGAAAACTAAAAAAAAATGTTATAGAAAGAGAACGGGGAGGAAGAAAACCAACCTCATGGAGACGGCTCGGGAAATCGTCAACGGATCGCGCTGGAATCTTCAGAAGGATGAGGTGGCCTCCGATCGGTTTGGATATCACTCACTTATATGATTTAATGGGATCATACTAATCTCTTCATCCATCCCTATTCACTCAATATAAAGAGGGATCTCTCATGGAAAAGGATAGGTTGGCTTATGCATGAAGAATCCTGCTAAATATTGTACTTGTGGTAGCTTTGTTTTAGCTTTCCATGTCATGTTGTGAATACTCTTCATCAAAATCATTGCAGAAAAGGTGTGTGTGTTGAGGAAAAGGGCCATTGGAAGGGACCTTGCAACATCAAGGCATAGGTTGTATTCTCCACTTTCATCAATATAATTCAATGATACATTTCTTCCCTATAAAAATGTCTCCATTTTTATTGCATAACTCCTTGATATTATGCATAGGTTTCATTGGAATCTATATATCGTTGTTCTCTCTCTTTGTTGGTTTGTTCTTCTTAACAGGTTCAACATCCCACAAATCCAAGGATGGAGCAAGAATGACACTAGCGAGGATCAAACGACGTTTAAACGGTATGTCATTTATCCCTCATTGAACTAGCTTACATCACAATGAAATCTAAGGAGAAGCTTGTATTATGCTATGTTTTGTTCTAATTTCTTTTTGAAGTTAGGGATATTATTTTGTGTCATCACTTACCTAGTTGTCCAATAACAAAGGGTTAGATATCGGTTATCTTACCCAAAAAATGCATATTTTCCCTCTGTTTCTGATTTACCGAGATCACACAGAGCGCACGACAAAGAGCATACACAGATAAGAAAACCATTTCCCTTATGTTTCTGATTTACCAAGATCACACAAAGCACAGGGAAAAGAGCATGCGCAAATTGAAAATAGTAGCAACCAGGAGATAAAAAACATAAAATGGAAATAAAATTGAAATTTATCTTTGCAAAAATTTTAAACAGGGCATATTCGGGCTTTATGCCTCCATATTTGACTGAAATGGACATAAATTGGGAAACATAAACCTTTTAGAGTGAAAATAAAAGCATTCATGACTGAAATGAGCACTCCAAACACAATGGAACAATCCTTTTAGCCTAGAAAAGTATGAAGAGGGTAGAAACTAGAGATGTGAAAACACGGCTTCACAATCTTGATCTACAACATGAGCGAGTATTCAAATGCACTCTGATACCATGTTCAACAAAATAGGTATTCCAACAGAGGAAGAACACCTTTAGTAACCACTCACACAATCATATCAAATATCAACAGACCGATGTTTTTATCGATCATATCAAATACCACTTACAAGAGATTTTATGACAATCGATCATCAAGAAATAACCCTCCATTCTCTTTAAATATAGATCATGGACCAATCGGGTGTTAAGCCACAAATCAATTTAGGCATTAAGATCAAGAAGAATATGATCCATTGGATCAATCTATATCAGGAACATATCGTGACCATCAAATGTCCTACCTATAAATGCATACTAAAGAAACACGCTTTTATCTAATGACAGATTAAACCAATTTGATCTTGACTAACTCCTAAGTGTCTAAATATCCTAACATGTCTAGCATCATCATCTGAGGAATCACCATCAAAATCCATCCGACCACTTGTTTTGTTATCCTAGTTAGTGTGAATTGTATTTTTGTGTAATATAGCTTATTGTATATTAGATTTAATGTTGTTTGTATTAACTATATCGTCAATGTTAAGTCACGTCCATAAATTACGTCCATTGTCTAAAGACGTGATAATATTTATTCTTGTGTATTTGTGCATGCTATTGTAAACCTATTGGGATATCGAATAATAAATAAATAAATATTGAATATATATATTTTTATATATCTCGCATTCGCTTCTAATTGGTATCAGAGCGTGGTTAAAAAAAAACCCATGGTAATTGCCCATGGTATTGGGAAGATACTATAAGGAAAAGAGGTAAAAAGAAAAGAAAAAGAAAAGAGAAGAAGGAAGGGTAAAAATTGATTTTACCATTGATGTTTTACATGCCCGTGGTTTTGGTAAACCATTGAGGAATTCACGGTGTGGAGGGTTTACATTGGGATACTAATTATGAGTGAGATTCTTTGCGGGAGATAAGAGTAATGTGGAAATTGTATACATTTCAATGTATTTTAGGTTGTGTTAGTGTGTCATATCGACTGCATTTGATGAACACAACTTAATATGTATTGGAATTTCTTATATCTTACCTTGGTTGATCAGGTTACATAGACTATGCATCCATGGAAGGACAAGGAGAAGACACGTGAGGACAACGATTTAAATGTGTCAATTTAATGTTAGAAATAATTGTAGTTTTTAGGTAGAGGCATCAGTTCTGTAGCATTATTGGTTATCTAACAAGTCTTTGACAAACAACTTATTAGTATTATTTGTTAGCATTGCTTGATAAAATGACCTAGTTGAACCTCCTTTTGAATGAACATGCCAAAGTGGTAGTTTCTAATGTGTACAAGAAAACCAAGGAAAAGTTCATTAAAAATGTTGTATCCATAGTAAACAAAGAGTTTTGGAATGGTCTTCAGTTAAATTTTTAATATGAGGTCAAGGAAAACTTGAAGCGTATTCAATCATTCCTACTCACACCAATTCGTTGGAGTTAGTTACTTTTGAACTTGACACATAAATACTAACAAAAGTGTTGGTACTCAAGCATGAACTAGTAATTTTTTTGTTACACAATAGGTGTTTTGTTATACATGGATTCCTAAATTGTCTTATATAGATGAAACTTGTTCAACCTTTAACCATTGTTTCCTCTAAAACTACACTACAAAATCTCCCCATCCATAATTTTTGGTTGATTTTAGTAAGGTTTTTTTATCTCAGGGAACTCCAAGAATGCATTCAATTTATATAAAATACTTAATGCAATTAACAGAATATCATGTACTATCGTCAAAGTATATGATATCTTGAGTAACTATGGATTTGGTAGTTTTGAAATTTGTCATATTTAAGGCAAGGACAATGTCATTTTCATTTATCTCCTTATAGTAAGGAGTATAGGCCTAGATATAATTATGTATTTTAAAATTTAATTTATAAAACATTACAAACTATATCTTCTCATGTTTTATGGTGAGTTTATTGAATTCAACATATCTAACTAGGCATATATCATAACAATATTTTTATTTGCAAAGAAGGCCATGTAAGATGGTAATGGTGGTTAAATTAAGGATATGAAAAAAATTGATCCTATCATGTGAAGTTGGACCTAGGGGCATAGGGAAATAGAGCAATTTTGGGTTGAACACTTTAGATGCTACATCCATTAAGTTTATATGCTACATCCCTTTATCACTTCCTTTTAATCTCAAGGAGGATAAAAATAAAGGGTGAAAAGGAACTAAAGACACAATCCCTCGTACAAATCCCTCTCAAGATTAGATACCCATTTTTTTGCCACATATTCCTTAAATGTATATAAAAGGGTCATTATTATTCCATCATTTGAAATTTCCAACGTAGATTAAAATTTTCATCAAGCATCCTCATAATAATAAAATGCAAACCTAGTTTACAAATAACATAGGTTAACATGCATTGTATTTGTCACCCTTATTGTATATGTCAATAATGTTGGCTCCTCTCACTATTATACTTAACTCATAAACCCCAACTTCTTGAGAGGATTTATATGATTCTTCTTGTTTGCCTTGTAAACAATTTGGATTCTAGTGTGTTCTTAACTAAATCACCTTCAAATAATAATATTGTAAACAAAAACTCTCCTTATGCGACCATCCACTTGTCTTTTTACCATTTTTTTCCTCCACTATTTTGGCATTTTGCGTGTAAGAAAAATGAGTGAAGCAAAATGAACAACCCAAAATTATTGAGAGGGAAACAATGTTGGGTCATGTCATCATTCTAAAGCTATAAACCCTAAGTTGTATCATTGTGTGCAGGACAAATGATTCGATCAAAGGAACAACCATATGTCATTGTTGCATCATGCTACTCATATAAATGATAGCCTTTCAAATTAAGTCTATATATGAGAACTAACTATAATTCAAACGATTTTGGGTTTACAAACATAATTGGACTCCAATATTTTTTAATTGGGTTTTTATAAGAGAATAAGAGATGAGCATGCCTTAATAATGGTGGAAGGGAAATGCTAATAAGGGTAGAAAATATATCTAAATAAAATGCTACAAACATGCAATTATTTGATTTGTGATAGTCTTATTTTTCTCAATGAGAGAATCATCAAGAAAGCCTATCTAAAATTGATTTGAATATAGTGGTAGGTGATTCTCCATTAGAATTTAGGGACCTTACAAGACTATAGAGGGGGGTGGAGAGAAAAGGAAGAGGGGGATGAGAGATAAGAGAAAGAGGAAAATGAAGAGGGGGAGGAGGAATATGGAGAAGAAAAATAATAGAAGGGATGATGAAAAAGAGGAAGAGGGAGAGGAAGGGGGGATAAAAAGAAGAGATGAACAGGGGAATAGGAAGAGGGAGGAGGAGTGGAAGGAGAGGGAGAGGTGGAGAAAGAGAAGAGATATGAGGGAAAGGAAGACATGAATATGGAGAGAGGGAGAAGAAGGAGAAGATGGAGATAAGTAAGGGAGAGGAAGATAGGAATATGAAGGATATGAGGTGAGGAATAGAGGAATAGGAAGAGGGAGAAAGAGTGGAAGGAGATGAAGAGGGAGATAAAGAAAATGGATATTAGGGAGAGGAATATGGAGAAGGAGGGAGAGGAAGGACAAGAGGGATAGAAGGAAGGGAGAGGAAGAGAGAAAGAGGAAGGAGAGGAGAGGAGAGGAGATTATGGGGAATAAAAATAGGATTGGAAGAGGGGAAGATGGGAATATGAAGAGAGAGGAGTGGAATTATAGGAAGAGGGATAGGATGAGAGAAGTGAGAGGAGATAGGGGGAGGAGGCATAAGAAGAGAGGAAGAGGGAGAGGAAGACAAAACGAAGAGGAGAGAAGGGAGAGGAGAGAGGGGGAGGAAGGATACAAAGAGAGGGAGAGGAAGAGAGAAAGAGGAGGAGAGAAGGGAGAGGAGAGAAGGGGATATTTGGGGGAAGAAGAAAAAAAACCCAAATCTCATCTTCAAATTTTACATCACATTTTGTTTTAAATATACAAATTAAAAAAATAAAAATGAGGGAAAATGACAAAAAAAATTACCTATGAATCAAAGGGTTTTGGTAATGCCCCACACATACCCCTTGAATTATACTATTGAGTGCCCCCATAAATCCATTTAAGCTCCAAGACACCCTCACGTGAAAATGAAATGAGTGACCCCTCCCCCCTTTTCAACTTATATTTGAATTTGATAATGAGAGTAAGGAAAATATTGTTTTTGAATTGATTTTTGTTTTACTAGATGATTTCATTGATATTTTGTTGTGGTTGTACAATGCTAAGATAAAGTGATGTAGGATAATCCTTGGAGTTTTGAAAATATTGCATCGCCCAAAAACATTTTTAGTTCAGTGTCAACTTTGCTACAAGTTTTTTTAGATTTCTAGTGTGCAAATAGTGGTCTAGTGTTTTCATCCACTCACTCACATAACTTGGGATCATAAGATGAATTTTTGATATGTTTCATAGGAGTTATTTATCTACTTACGTGACAACTTTCAAAAGTAGAAAATGAGTTTAAACCTTATTAACAAAATCAAAACTAGTAAGCACAAAAATTCCTACACAAACATTGGCTTAGTATTTTATCAATGTATGATCATTTTTCAGAATCAAGGTCTAAAATTTGGATAGAAAGTTGAGGAAAAATATTTCTACATTCTCACCAATATGAAAGTGTCCAAAACAAATGCATGGTAAGTTCCATGTTTTATTTTTGCATTAACAAAGGTCTAGTATTTTGATTGGGGCACTCTCATATATTGGAGTTAAGGTTTGAAATTTGGATTTGTTGTAGACGACACATTCCTATATATACTCACCAAATTTCATAAAACTTCATCAATTTTAAGTGTTTCACCCAATTTAAAGACCACACATAGAATTTTGGAGAAACATAGGTTTTGTATTTTTCTTTTTGCATGGCCAATATTTGGAATCAAAGCCTAAAATTTTTACAGGATGTAAAGGACATCTTACTCTACCTTCCTTAAAACTTTCATATACAAATATTGATTTTAAGTGGTTAAATAAATTTAAACACGGAGCATGACATGAGTAGTCTAAAATTTCCCACATGTGCATATTTTTTTAATTTGGCTTTGACTATTCATACTTTGAATTATGGATTATTCTTGGAAGGCCAGGAGACAAAGATTAGCTTGTATTATTTGAATTATGTAATTTTTTAAGACACCCAATGAAATGAAGAGTCTTGGGAGCTGAATAATCACTTACTCATAGTTTAAATATCTAAAGCCTTAATTTGATTCGGGCCTTTGTTCTGGTCTTATGTAGCTACTAGTAGAGATGTTTGATCTAGAGATCTATACATAGTCTCTATGAATGTCATGAGGCCTGGGATCATTTGCCATTAATCATAATAAATTTGTTGAAATTTTTATGTATGTTGTCTATTTACTCTCTTTTGAATATGTGTTGAATTGAATAATCCACTGAGTGTGGGTTGTTGTGCTTTGTTGTGAAATTTTGATTTGTAGGAGGGTCATTCCCACCTGCATCAAATGGTATCAAAGTTTCTGGTTTGTGAATATGAATTACAGGGGGGACATTCCTACCTACATCAATTGTTATTAGTGTGGGATTGTGTTCCTACGTTAAAGAGAATATGTCCTTGAAGAGTGGCTACGTGTGGCCCTTGTTAAGAAAAGTCCAGTAAAGAGATAACTCGGTTTATATATTATATAGAATAAGAGTTAGTAATTAGTGAGAATTACCAAGAGTGTTACCACAAGGATAGAACATCTATGGACCTAGAGATGTGTGTTTTGATAAATTTGTTATTGAAAAAACCCACAATAAATTGTAGAGAAGAGAATATTGCATGATTGTAATATGGGGTGGAAGAAAAAAAACTTAGAAAAAGAAAACATAGTGAAGAAGATGAGAGAAAATGAATGAGATTGAGGAGAGTGAGAAGGGAAAATTAAGAGCATTATGGATTTCGTAGAAAATATTCCTTGGGAAAGTAAGACCGGTATACAAGAGATTTGAGAAAAGTGTTCTCAAAATAATAAGGGAAAGGTTGTAATTGTTAAAACCTAATAGAGAAAGAAGCCTATGAATGTGGCTTGCGAAAATAAAGAAGTGTTGAAGAGGTGTATAGAGTTATACAACATGAGATTGCATTAGAGAATGAAAAAAAAATTCCTAGAAAACCCCATAATATAAAAGAGGCTGGGAAATATCTTAAAGAGATGAAGAGCTTGTGATATCCATTTTTCTCGAAGAAGAATTAGATGATGAATGGATGCAAGATATACCAAGTGAATTGGAAGAAGAAATTTTGAACCTAGGGGTTCCTTTGGGAACTCATGATTGCTCTAAAATTATTGATATTGTTTTGAAGGAATGAGAATGGTCCAGCTCATCATGATATTGATAAAAAAAGAAAGGACATTGATGAAGGTCAACTTCAACATTATGAGCATATCGATACACTGAGTACACCATGTACCAATCTAACTTAAGTTCGATTTACACACTCCAACATCAATGCTCACACCCTCTTCCTTATAGTTATGAATAAAATGTTTGCAAAAATCAATCAAAATTATGTGTCTTTACAACCCCTTTAGGATTAAATATATGAGTTTGAAAATTACATGTTTCTTCTACTTTAAACCATTAAACTTATAAACGATTTCTAAATCTCTAGAAGTTTAATCATATGTTATAAACATTACATATTTATCATATATATTGCATATGTTACAATTGATTAAAACTAAACTTGTTGAACATGTGTTTGAATGATCCATCCATTAAGATATAGATTTTAGAGCTATTTTAGATCATTGCTTTTATGTTTTGTAATCTTGTTGGCACCTATTGGGATGGGATGCTATGGTGTAAAGATTGTTTTTATTGGATTAATAATTATTTTAATGAAATTAAGGTTGAAAAATTATATAGATTATAAATTTATATAAGTAAATATTTATTTTAATTTTAAACTTATTATATAATTAAATATTTTAAATTTATTATGTAATAAAAAATATTTAATAAATTTTTTTTATTAATAAATTTATATTAATTATTATGTTTAAAATATTTTTTATTTAATAAATTTATATTAATTATTATGTTTAATTAAATCATAGTAATATTATTGAAATTAAAACTAAATTTTATTAATTAAAAATAACATATTTACATTTTTTTTATTTTTTTTTAATTTAACCATGGTTCTGCCTAGAGGTTATTTATGATTTTATGAAGATGAAAATGAATAACTTCATGGCCTCAATAGTTCCAACGTAAATCAAAGTGGCACAATTCAAAGTTATTAATGATTTATTAGTTTTATTTATTTTTTTAACATGGATGCTATGTCATTATGGGGTTCTTATCAGTTATATTGTAAGTGGGAATTATAAAAATTTTAGTTTTAGTTTTTTCCATGGTTTTGCTTAGAGGTTATTTAGGATTTTATGAAGATGAAAATGAATGACTTCATGGCCTCAATAGTTCCAACGTAAATCAAAGTGGCACAATTCAAAGTTATTAGTGATTTATTAGTTTTATTTATTTTTTTAACATGGATGCTATGTCATTATGGGGTTCTTATCATTTATATTGTAAGTGGGAATTATAAAAATTTTAGTTTTAGTTTTTTTTTTAACATGGATGTTATGTCACTATGAGGTTTTTATTAGTTATAATGTAAGTGGGAATTATAAAAATCCCTTAAGGTTGGATTTATTATTCTTGATTTTTAAATAAATTATTTTTATTCTGAATATTATTAGATGAAAAGATCCATTGCTATATAAAGATTTATATAGTATCACTGATTTGATTTTTTTTT
>ML782962.1:419350-446790 GCA_009831015.1 Picea engelmannii | reverse complement strand
TCAATGAGTAGTTGCTCTGAGAAGAAATATTGTGAAGAAATATTGTGTAGCCATTGCATTAACCACCATTGAAATCACACTTGAGAATGATAAGAAGATTCAAATTTTGGTTTCATCTGGTTTTGTCTATTGAAGGAATCACTCTAAAGAAATTCCTTAATTAGAAGCCAAGGGTTTAAACAAGAGACTATTAAATTGAGTCATGGGATATCACCAAATTGATGTTGTAATTGGTTTATTGTTAACTCTCTCGACAAATAGTCCAGAGAAAAGTATGTAGCATGTGACTAGTCTACAACAACACTAAATGGTGTATCAACGATCTACTTACCCATGGCTTGCATCTCCCTAGTAACCATCGAGACTGTAAGGAAAGTTTTATTCAACAAATGATCCTCTAATAACCTGCAAAGGTCAATAAGTGGCCTAATGATCACCTTCATGGAGAATGAAACTATGACTTTTCTTTTAAAATCATGATTATACACAAACAAATTTTGTATAAGATAAAGCATATTACTCTACCTTATATTAAAAACCATACTACATAAATAATTAGTATATACAAAAGGAAAATCAAAGTATCTTTTAAAGTTCAAAATATTTATTAGGTGTATTTTAAAATATTAAAAGAAACGTATTGTTATAAGAAAATATAAAGGAGTATAGATAAAAATGAATTACATTAATAGTGAAAACATTGGAGAAGTAGCCCCTGGGGGGGCAGCTCAATTGACAAGTGCCGTGAAAATGAAGTTCCATGAGGTTTCGAGTTCAATTCCCCCCGACTTACCTTGTGTGCTGCGTAAGGGGCATCGTGGGCACACCTGGAGGTTATAGTGGTAGCGGTTGGATAACACGACCACGTGCCCAACTAGTTGTTACATTGGAGAAGTATGCCATAAAACTTTGTGGATCCTTCCATCTTTGTCTTCTTAATCATTACAAAGAATATATAAATTTTTCATATTGATGGTGTCTTTTGTCAGAAGTTTCGACGAAAACAAAATGGAGTCTAATGATGAGTAAAATAGAAATTTCCTAGGACCTTAACAAATTAGGTTTCAGTATTATTTATAATAAAGGGGATAATTGAAGGGAAGGATATTATTATTTCTATTTCTCCTTCTGAATGTAATAATTATGTTAGCATTGAATTTGCTAACTATTTATTGGTTTCCAAGTCAAATATAATAAAAAATATAGATTGTTGGAGCAAGAAACAATATGAAATAAATTATTTACAACTAAGAATTAGAGATGATGTTTTCATATCCCAATTCAACATTGTACTGCTTGTGGAAAGATGGTGGGGACATAATTTTGTATTCACCTTGGATGGAAACTTTAGGAGCTTTCATCTTAAACACAAAGAATAATTTTTTGACATTCTCTTATAGTGAGAAGAATATAGAATTGTAGGACATTACAGTGAAGTCAAATTCAATAGCACCCTCATCAAAAGAATTTAAAGATGTCTCAAAAGTTATACTTCAGGATAATTAGAAGTCAATACAAAAGAATAAAAAATAATTTGACAAGGTTATTGTTGATAAAGATGAAGAAATTTATTGCCTTAAGAATCATAGTCAAATCTTGATCGCATAGATTAAAAAGTTAAAAAATGAAAAGAATTTGTAATAAGAAATGATAAAGCAACTTACCAATGAGGAATTAGTTGTTGATAAAGAAACAATGACTAACCCCATTGAAATAGAGAATTCATCAAATGTAGAAATTCATACCTTGGAGAAAGGAATCAATACAAATCCAATCTAAATCATAAATTTGAAGGATGTTCATATTGAAATCTTATCAACCAATAAATCACTAGAAATATCAAAAGACACAGGTTACAAAAACTAGACACAAGATACATGGATACATTATCATCATCCCAATTTTAAAATTCATTGTACCATTCAATGAACTAACCAAAGATGAAATCAATATCAAAAAATAATTGATGATCTTAGTTTATTGAAAGGAATATTAGTTGTGGAATATTATCATTCCCCAAATCACATAAGTCATCCCCACACAATTATGTAGAAAATTGAATTAGGTTGGTCTAGCCCTTTTATAATAAGTCAGTTATGCTCAATGATTCATAACTCATATTGTCTTGTGCAATCAACCATCACAACTTCAAGAACAAAGAATCATGAGAAGGCATTACAAACCAGAATAAAGGCATAATATTTTCCATAAATGCTTTGAGGACAAAACATATTTGAAGGGATAAGTAGTGTAATAAACATAATATATATAAATAAATATTAAATAATAATAATAATCATAGACCACTAATGATCATAACCCTTCATAAAAAACTTTCACCTCATGGCCCATCAATGTGTATATATACCCTTCATCAAAAACTTTCACCTCATGCCCCATCAATGTGTATATATACCATCATGTAGGTCATTGTAAATCATCTCTCATATAACATATTAAGTACATTATTTTAATATGTATGGATTCTTGTATGTTATCATATTTATTTTGGATATTTAGTTTATGAAGCAAGTTGGTTATTCCATAATTAGTAAATGAACTATTCATTTTTACTTGTTTGTGGTTTGAGGGCCACTTACAGTGTCCATTTGTGTGTTTGGGAGGGTTATCACTCCATCTAACTTTAGTCGTGTGTCAATTTCCATTTTCCTTGGGTCACTTGTGATGTTTGGTTGGGCATTTTTCTTTCCCTACTTGTCATATCTAGCCATGACTTTACTGTGTGAATTCTCTGCAAGTGGCTTCTACAAATTCTTTTTCTCCTTGTGATACCTTATTTCAACACACGTTGGAAGCCCAATTTACACAATTTGTGGGTAGAGATTTAGATGTGGAGGTGTCATTACCACATGAGATTCTGGTTCTTTGGATCATTTTGTAGAGTTCTCTGAAAAATTCTTCTCAACATATATTTTCAAATCCTCAAATAAGTGCAAATATAGAAATTTTGAATTAATTGTGATTGTTTGTTGAAAATGCTAATTAGGATTTCTTAATCTCATAGTGTGATTTGATTTGGGTAATCCTTATACATTATTAATTCTTTATTTTGTTTTAAATCAAAGAGCTAGCAATTCTTTTTGGTTGATGACATTTCCTCTCTGATTTTGAAATATGATTAGCATCTAGAACAAACATGATTCTGATTACAAAAGTGTTTATGCTTCTATTATTGTGTGGTTGTGTCAAGTGTTCTTTCAACTTATATCTTGTTTGAGGGTTTCACTGTTTGTCTATGCATGCATTATTACATTTATTTTATGAATCAAATATTTTCTAGGGCCTTTTGGTTGGTGGCACTTGACCTCTAATTCTGAAATGCAATCAAAACATAGAGGACTAATGGGTTCGTGTTTTGACTATTTTGTTTCAATGGACAAATCCTGTTTGCATGTAACATTATATATGCTATGCTCTCATTTAGCCATTTTGAAGGTATTATAAAAGCTTTATACATCAATTCTCCATAGAATCACACAACACATGTATAATTATCAGTTTGCAATGATTTTATGATTAATTCATCTTAGTTAATTGATTATGAAGATCTAGTGTTCTGGTTTGCTTGCAACAGGTCAGAATTGTGATCTGATCCTCCATCTGGACCTTCATCACGCACTGTTAGAGGTAGCGAACTTCAAGATTAATTTGTGGGAGGATGAAGTGGAATCAAAAAACTATGGCACATGGGTTTTGTGAGTAATATGACCAATTAGGTCCCACATGCTCTGTTTCCTTGAATTATGGATGGATTGAGAGTCGTTTGTGGTCCTCGATTCGGCATCTGACACTCCATCTGACACTCGGAGTGCATAAGAGTTGGTGGTTAGTATATTGGCGGCCTTTGATGGACGAATCATGGATATGGGTTTTATGCCCCCTCGTGCCCTCCAACTATGGAGCTCAACACACCTTAGATTGGGTAGTTACAGCGACTGCTGAGTGGCACACAAAGACTATTAAGAAAGATGTTGTTGTTAGAATACATTTAATGAATTTATTGTTTTTAGAGAGGGTCGACTCTTCCAGTGGTCGACCTCTCAAGCTCTGTAATCACCTATAAATACCATTGCCTATAACATGAAGAGGCTGATACGAATTTTATTATTTGATACATACATTATCACCAATCTTGTTCTATACTCTGTTTTTATGCTTAATGGCAGTGCTGCGTTAATTTAGCATCTGTGTTTTCCTGTTGGAGTGTTGTCACGACATGTTGGGGGGGGCACCATTGGTCTGGGTGATTGTGTATATCAGTACATATTTACATTTGTCTTGTTGCCTTACTTAGATTTCAAAATTGTCTCTTTACTATATGAATTTCTCAATTTCAATTGTTGTTGTGTGTATATGTTAATTACATATTGCTTATCTAATTCATCTTCCTTAATTGTAGATTGCTTGTTGAAATGTGTATATCATAGAGGGACGTCCATGGTTGTGTGTTAATGATTATATCTTGTTTGCAGGTTGTAGGAGTTGGTTAATTACAGTGTTATGTCTTTTTCTTCCTAGCTATAAGTTACCCTTCAAAGTAAATTTAGATAGGTTCATTTAAAGTCTTGATAGATTAATTGCTTTAGTTTTGATAATTATGACAGAGCACTAATTTAGATTGGTTTATTTATAGTTGTGATAGATTAGTTGTTTTAGTTTTGATAACTTTGACAGAGTACTAATTTAGATCGGTTCAATTGCAATTTCAATTACTCTTTGTAGGTCTGTTTCATTTGGTAATGTTGCTTCAGTATGATAGGATAGAAATGGATTTTGAATTATGATTTTTAAATAGCATTTTGGTTGATTTTGAGTATGATTCTCAATGATAGTTTAGTTCACTTAGATTATGAATTTTAATGAAATCTTAGTTACGAATTTGAGTTGTAATTTCTAATTAGCATTATTCAAGAGTTATAGGTTTGCACGGAGTGTTTTTATTGTCATTCTAAGTGTAAATTTGAATTAAGATTTTTAATTAAGTGTTAAATTACGATTTTATGAGTTTATAGCTTTGCTTAAGTTAGTGGTTTTGAATAAAGTACTTTTCAGTAGTTGTATGATAAAGTGAATGATTGATGCACAATGTTTAGAGATCACATGGATTCCAAGAACACTTAGTGTTACTTCTATCATGACAAAAATCTCTATAGATTTCCTTATCCATACTTTCCATTTCTCCGTAGAAGTTAGCATTGAGTTAATTCCACTTGAATTATCATTGATAGTTACATGCCATCGTGATATTATTCACCACTGAAGACACAATCATCACATTTGAATACTTTAATTCTTTTTACTGCAAGATAGAAATAGTTTTGATAGATTAGAATTTGAATACTGTCATAACACTCTTGCTTTTGGTTAAGTAGATTAATGTTTATTCCTCGCAAGATAGAAATAGTCATGAGTTCTTTCTAAGAATCGAGTTCACTTGTTAAGATAGTTTTGATAGAGTAATTGCTTATTTTCTTACTTACTTGTTCACTCAGAGATAGATAGATCAAATAATTCAAAAACATATTGCTTGTTGTTTTCTTATTCAAAGAGAGATTAAAGAGATTAAATAGCTTTGAAATAGATTACTTGTTATTTTCTTATTTAGATATAGATTAAACAGTTCATAGTCCTAGATTGTTTAAAGTTACATAGGTCAAATAGTTCATAGTTCTAGAATTTCTTAAATTTCTTCATTATTTGAGTTTATTGGCATTAGGTTAGGCTAGGCTAGGCTAGATTAGAGCTCTATACCTACACATACAGTGTTGGCACCTCGAAGCCTACGAGCCCCGGGTTGACAATTTAATGTCGAATTATATGGTATATATTTTACTCGACAATGACTTGCCACATTTCTAGTTACAAATGTGTTTGGAGTTACATCAAACTTTGGCTAAGTCAAAGTTTTACTTTTGAAAGGGCACTCCTTAATAGATTTTGAAAATTCAAACATAACATAGAAATCATGCTAGACTTATATGTACAATAGTGTTTGAACTCACATGATCCTAGGTTCGTTAGGTCCTTTCAGTTGGTGGTACTTTTCAACTAATTATGGAACATAAGCACTTCCATTCACAACATATTTTGTGAATGGATCATCCTTTGGCTCATAAAAAGGAAGAAAATTTTCTTGAGTTGTTGTAGGATTACTGAACTTTGGTGGAATCAATTTTCTTCTTTTATGCCTAAGTGCTTTAGGCTCTCGATTATTAGATTTGTTTTGTATTTCAACTTGTATATTTTACTACTTTATAACTTTGCAACTTTCAATCCTTCAATTCAATTTTATTATTAGTTCATCATTAACAACATGTTTATCGTTACTTATGAAATCAAGAATATTATGAATAGACTTAGTAACATGTAGTCACAATTAGATCTCCACTACAATAATGACTCTATAAAAATTTTAGGTTTTTGAAGACTTATGTTCTTAATGGTTCTTTGATGCCTTGAAAATGATGGCATTCAACACAATAATAGTGTTGGATGGCCTGAGAAATTTGATATTAAGTGTTAAGGATGATTAGTAAACCAAAACAAATGTTGTTATTATATCTTAACGCACTATACATAGAAAACTATATTTGTTTCTCATATAGATATTTCAAGGAATGTTGTAGATAGGGAATGCATTTTTCTCCAATGAATGATAATATTAAAATAAGATTGACGAGCTCCCAATTCCTTTTGGTTCGTGACATTTATTCTATAATTCTAAAAGAAAATTAGAATCTGGAAGGCCCACCTCTTTTCTAGTTGCAAAAGTGTTTGTACTTGTATCATTGTGTGGCTAAGTTGAGGTTTTTATTTCAACTTATAGATTGTTTATGGGTTTCATTGTTTGTCTATGTATGCATGATTACCCTTTTCTTGTGAATTGAATATATATTGGGTCCTTCAGTTGGTGGCATTTGGCCTCTAATTTTGAAATGCAATCAAAATCTGGAGGGCCTACCATATTTCTATTTACAAATTTTTTTGTACTTGCATGAATCTTTGGCTAAGTCAACAAAATTCTTTCAACAGAGGAATCCTTGACTAATTTTTGAAATGCAAACAAAATATATAAATCCTACTATATTTATGCTTATAATAGTCTTTTAAGTTACATAAATCTCTAGCCAAGCCAAAACAAATATTTCAATGAGCCACTTCTAGAGAGATTTTAAAACACAAAAAGAATCTCGAAGGCATATCACACTTCCATTTACATGTGTTTGTTCTTGGATAATTATTTGGTTGAGTGAAATACGACAATAAAAACACTTATTAGTGGAGGTTTATGCGAAACCACTTCTCCCTTATCTATTTTTAGAGGATATTTATATCAAAGGAAAGTGGTCAGAGGTTTTAGTATATATTTTTCATTTGGTTCGCTTCAACCATATTCTCACACTAGTACACTCCATTAACAATGACACTAGTGAATAACCATACCACCAGCACCAAGGTAGGTTAACATATTTCATAAAAATATCAATCATTTTTTCAAGAAATTATTGTTGATGTGATTGATATATTAAACAACATTGGTGCATAACCATACCACGCACACTGCGACGGGTCTATACTTTTTCAAAAAAAATATTGTCGGTGCACCAATAGATTTAGTCACACTAGTGTTTAACCAAAATATTATATAAATAGTGAACCCTATTCCTATACACATATCGATGCATCTATATATATGGTACATCAAGTTAGGTTAAATTATTTTGTAATAAAATATGAATATTTTTCAAAAAAATTAAAAAATCGACGCATCTAATATATTAATTTTCACTAGTGTGTAACACTACCAAGCACATCAATGTAGGTTTAATAAAATAGAAAAAAAATATAATCAATATGCCTACCTATACAAAAATCAGTGCATTGATATATATGGTGCACTAAGTTAGGTTAAAATATTTGTAATAAAATATTAGTTTTTTTTTTTTGATGCGTCTAATATGTAAACACGCACTAGTGCATAACATTGTCAAGTACACAAATGTAGGTTTAGAAAAAAATAATAATAAGTATAATCAGTGTTCCCCATACATTCATCGTTGCATCTGGATATAAGGTGCACCAATTTAGGTTAAAATATTTTGTAACAAAATATCATTTTTTCAACAAAACTTTTTGGTGCATCCAATATATTAACCTACACTAATGTTTAACACTACTAATTGCACTGATGTAGGTTTAAAAAAATATTTTCATTGTGTTTGATATATTAAATAGCACTTGTGCATAACACTACCAAATGCATCAATGTAAGTTTAAAAAAATGATGCGTCAATATATAGGGAACACCGCGGTAGGTTAATACACACACACCCATACAAGTACCAGTGATCACTATCCCCCAATGACCACCCCATCAAGTGGTGTTATGAGATTGCCAGATTTCTCGATCCCTTTCTCTTCCATTATAGATTTTCATTCATTTTGGAATTTTACAAAGGTTACTAAGTTTTTATTTTTTATCTATTCCACAACCATGCCTCCTCATTGGACAAGAGATCACATAAATTTATTATTATCCCTTAATTTACATTTTCAACTTAATTTACATTTTCAAGGGTTAAAATTTTTAAATTAGGATTTAATTTAGTTGTTTAAAAAAAATGAAACATTTTCCATAGATGCAGCCCTATCATTCGTCTCACACTACTTTCTAGTGCTCTATAGGCTATATCGACACATAGTGCTCCATAAAATTGTATGCACACCTAAGAGTTAATTTTAGCATACATAAATTTCTTTCACTCTCCATGTGCTAATAAATGTATGCATCAGGAGCAACACTCCACATAAGTTTAGGCACATCAACAATATGTAGTAACAACATTAATCATTTTCCATGCTCACATATATATAAAGGCACTTTTCCTATTTAGGTGGCACCCATGGGCGATGCCTATATAGGTAAAAATGGAGCATGATGCATCTAAGCATTCGATGTGCACTAGAAAATTATAAGAATGTGCATGTGAATTGCCCGCACTCTTTGATGTGTTAATGAATTTACTAAGGAACCTATTTTTATGCCTTCTTATGATGTGGCATACTATGCACCCTCGATAACGACACCAAGGGATGGTAATACTATTTTATTTTTATTTTTATTTTTAATGCACCATATTATTGGTGTGTTGGTGATAGTCTATCCTAGGCTAACCTAAGTATGGAAACTTCAATTTCAACTGCTCCCAAAACCTTCAAAGAGGATGTCCCAAGGATCACTTCTTTTAATCTAGTAAAGGACTAAAACTATAAAAAATTAAAATTCTACAGGGTCTTTGTTTTATATCTCGATCAAAATTCCCTCCTAAGTCGATCACATGGAATGGATTGACTCCTCCATTCGCTCACTGTATCTGCGATGTACTGGAAATTTGGTTCTTAATACTCAGGTGTCTTCCTCCAAATTCATCTTAAAGGACTGAGAATTTAGTCCATAACCCAATTCAAAAGGAACTTAACAACTAAGTGTGCATATGGCCCTAAGGGATTACCTTTTTCTCCATGCGATCAATTCTCAAACCAAGAGATAACTCGAAAGGAGATAACAAGATTTTAGCATCAAGCCTCCAAATACTTTGACCCTTTACCTCATACAACCCAGAGTTGTAACTATGGTGTCTTACATGAATTCAAAAAAGTGCTTTTACCACGTGCTCAAAGGAATGCGAAAGATCCAGTTCGTGACATGTAGCATGATTGATCAACGCTCTAGATCAATTCACAAATGGGCTTTACAATTAACACTCTGACAAATTTAAACGCGAAAAATGGTTTCCCACCGTAGACATTACTCCCCAGTCACGAACCAATGATGTAAACTTAATATCCCCACTCAATCAATGAAGAATGAGGATTGTTGATCTGAATATGATCAACGATCGACGATTATTTTTCATCTCTAATTACCTTTATGTAGGGAAAGATACAGGGATGTTGATGCTTTCACTCCAGATCTGATGATGTAAGCCAATTTTTTTATAACGGGAATTTACATTGTATTCACCAAATATAAATTAGAGGCCAAATTAAACTGGTGATAACTTTACAATTTGAGAGAGATGTTTAACACCATTCATGGGATATCACCTTGTAATTTATTTATTCATTCCATAACTCAAGAACACAATATGTTCCATAGTCTTTTCTTACAATCATTCAAAATAACGTAAATTCTCAATCTAACACCTTCTCAAACTCTGCTACACTTACAGATTTTAATTATATAGAAATTAGTACCCTCGGGTAGCTCTAATTGGCTAATCTCGAATTATTACAACAAATCCCCAAAATCACTTAATTTGTTCAAAAAATTAGGAACATAACACACCTATTATAATCAAATTCAATCTAGATGTCTTCTAGAGGTCTATCGATGTACTTATTGAAATGAAATTGAAAAATAAGGGAACCAACACCCTTTAGTAAATGGTTTAACCATCTTAGGGTCAAAATCCATAATTTCACTTGATGCTCCTACATCAGTTGGAAAATATTGTGGCACACAAGTATTAATGTGTGATGATAAAACCAACTCATTATGTTGACATGACAAAATGTATTTCCAACAGTAAGGGATTGATCCCAATGAAAAGTCCCAATCAAACCTTAACTCATTTGAAATAGGGAACCCATCTAGATTTTGGCTCGCCTATTGTTAATGTTATATTTTATGGAAATGTTTTAAACTATGAAAATTCAATGTGTTGGAGCCGCCTTTGTTTTTATAGCCTGACACAAATTTCATTCTTAATGCTCGAAATCTAAAGATGGTTTTCATATTTTCCCTCTGAGATATCGAGATCTTTGAAGTTTTATCACACGAGCAACGATGATTATCATGCTCTCGAAATGACTCCTACCTTTCGTTAAAACTTTTCCTCTTTTGTTCTACCTCGGGATATCGTAGGTCGGATACTGTAAGTCATATAAGTCACATGCCTCGAGCTACGAAACAACGAAATCGTTTTAATATTTTACTCAAGACAATAACAAGGGTAAAGTTTTCCCTAACCCATGTTTAAAACGTCGTCGGGGTTTCGCACCTCGGCATTCTCCAAATCCAAAATTTTAATGTCGTAGCCCCGATAGCCGAGAACACGAGGTCCTTATTTTAGTACCTCGTGTCAAGGCTAAAGGTAAAAGCTAAACCATGGTAAAGTTTCTATCAGCATTTCACCACTCGACGTTTTCCTTTTCAAAAGTTACACCGTCTAAACCCCGACTCGTGAAATCACGATAAGGATATAAATGAAATTGATTAATTACTAAATCTGAGTTTATCTTCCATTTTTATTTATCGCGATCTCACGGTTTCACAGCTCGGCATGCAAACCTCCCGGAAACTTATATTCAAAGCTCCGAGTCGCGATAGGGCGAATAAAATAATTATGAAATTAATTGAGCCCCTAATCACGATTTCATTTTTACTAACCAAAATCAATCATCGCAGTCTTGGGTGTTAGAGGTTCAAAGTGTTAAAGTAAAATCCTCGATATAGCGAGTACTGAAACATTGATTAATGTTGGTAAAACCGGATTAATTAAGCTAAATTAATGCATATCCCGTGTTCGATGTCTGCACGATTTACGAAGTAACCTTATTCCTTCCATATGCCAACTGACATTTTAAACCACCAAAATTGATAGCATTAATTAGGAAATAGGGAAAATCGACGAATAAGATCGGATTTTTATGGCAAAATTTATTTCTGAAGATGATTTGATAGAATGGTTATGAAAGGTACCGAGTTTTTGAATATATATAAGAGTTGTGGTTCATTATAACGAATTCATTTTCATATCACATAGAACACATTATCTCTGAGAAAACTGACTTCTGTATGTATACGTATTTCTATCGCAGAAGAGCTAAAACACAAGCTTCAGCCATGGCTCCGCGAAAAGCATCCAAAGCAACTGTTGAGGTTTCGAGACAAGGCTCGGACAATGTCTCGGATACTTCACCTCGAAGTATCAACTCGGTCCCGAATTGGTCGTTCGTTTCAGATGTTCTGCAAGCAGAATTGGTGGATTATTCCAATGACTCCAGTGACAACGAAAAAGATGATATAACCACAAAGTACAAAATAGTCATCCAATCCGGAATGCACAGAGTAGAAGCCAGGCCATGACTATTTCCATATTATGATATGGTCCGATGGGAATTGGACCATGTTGACATACCGACCAGAACCATCATAAATGAGCAGAAAGTCACAATCGAGACTTTCAGGCCGGAACATCTGCAAGCCATGTATAAGCTGCCCACAACGTCCGACTATACATATGGTGCCGAATTCTTGGACGAATTCAAGTAGAAGGAATGCATATAGTATGATAAAACTATGTCCAGTTTAATAAAATATTGGGTTTCGCACGCCGCGAAGTTCAGGGCTGATAGCCACGACATATATTCAATCGCTTCTTTAGATCCATAGTACAAGTACATTTCCATGATGACATGCAGGCTATACAGGAGAGAGGAAACCTCACATTTTTATCTTCCATGGGTGCCTCTGATGTTTCAGGTCGCCGAAGGCAGTTCCTTCGACTGGGAAAAAATACTGTCTGATAGCCTGACCAGTTGGGTCACAGAGTATCAAGCGTAGAAAGAGAACGGGAAGGCGTCTTCATTCTTCATGTCTGCATACATTATGGATGCCATTTTTTTTTTGACATCGTTTCCCTTAATGAGATGGAGTTGGAATCCAGTAGAAGATGAGCCCATACATGCCTATCATTCAAAATTATGGGAAAACAAAGATGTAAATTTCGTGTACGAAATTTTCAACTGGGTGATGGTGCCTCTGCATGTCATTATTTTCAGTCACCCACCACCCAGAATCTCGGACAACATAGTGACAAATCTGAGCAGCATAGCCGACTGGTATGTGGAGGCTGAATTTTCGTACCTCAGAGTTTTTGAGGCGTCTATTCCCCCGCATGCACTGCCATTATTCTTTCCTGACAAGTTGTCTTGTTGCGAGGTTTCCGGACAAATAGTAATCGGTGGTATAAGCAAGGAGCTTAAAGGATATTCAAAGAAGGTATGGCCACCTTTTCCTGTACATTTGAATTCATATTCTTTATTAGATTTCGGGCATGCCAAAGCTGAGGCAATAGCCCTGGAAGATCTAAATTTGGTCTCCATTGAATACAATAAGCATGACCCACAAAGGGTCGTGAGCAATCATTTGGCCAGTTGAGGGTTCAAGAGATTTGAGCATGAGAATTCACCCTCGGATGAAATTTTTCGAGGCGCAAGGTATTATGCTGAGATCCTAGCTCGGATACAAACCTTGGCACCCGAGGAGAGAGCCGATGTTATGAAGTTCCAAGAACATCGACGCAGTTGTCTCCCCGTAGTGTTGTGGGGCGAGAGTCCAAATATGACAGAGATCAAACAAAAGGATGCCGAGGGTTCTAAGGATGTGAACCCCGATCAAGAAAAACACTAGGACGAGGGAGAGTAGACCAAGAGCCCGAAAATAGAGATAAAGACTCCCGACCCGCCAAAGAAGCAGAGTCTGGTTACTACTCCGGGAAAATCAGCAAAGCGGATCGGAGAACCTATCACATCAGTTACTCCCTTGCAGTCGACTCAGGGAAATATTGAAGTAGGATGGATCTTCAATGAGGATTTGAGGCCTATAAGGGTAGAAGAGCTCCCTCTGAATGAGTTCTTCTTCGATAAGAAGAGAAAAGCAGTGGTAAAGAGAGAATTTTACCAAGAAGGGGAGTAAACAGCCAAGTAATACAAAGTCATAACCGATGGGAAGGACAAGAAAAATGAACAATTAGTGACTGAGATAGTAGGGACATTAGGAGCGTATGCCTCGGCAAATCAGTTTTCAGTCAGGCTTCTAAAAAACCAGCTGAAAAGAAAAAATCGCCTCATCAAGACCCTTGAAGCCAAACTGAACACAGCGATAGAAATTGCCAAGGACCAGGCGAGCGTAGGAATAGAGCAGGCCAGGTTGGCTGATAAAAACAAGATAGAGCTACTTAAGACTAAGCTCGAACAAGCACAACTGGTAGTCTGAGATGGTCAGATGCAAGTGAGCCAACAAAGAGATTTGATCCAACAATTGCAGGCTAGGGTGGAAATCGCCGAAAGCAAAGCGATAGATATTGGGATGTTTCAGTCCCAGGTGATGGATATTCGGGGCAGAGTCTCTGTGGCTCAACGAAAATTGCTCGACAAGGTAGGGGATATTCGAGACAATTGCTTGCTAGTTAATCGGGTTTTGGAGAACTTATCTTCCAGAGAAAGGGAAGCGGGAGCAGCACGGGTCGCCTTCCAAGAGGCTGTGATAGCCACAAATAACAGGGGTTCGGGAAGTACTCCCAGGTTCACCATTTTGGAAAAAACCAGAGGAAACATTCTATTAAAAGAATGGGAACACAACATCGCCGAAGGCAAGCAACAAGCCAAAATATAACGAATTCCTTAGAAGAGGCTTTTAGTTCTATAGACAGTGATCTCCTAGGCATTGAGGGCGGATATAATGTCGAGACGGTGATGCAAATGGATATGTAAAAATTGTCGTTTGATCTGAAGGAAAAAGAGGAAAGAGATTCGGTCGAGATTTCCCAAGTGACTATGGTGGACATAGTCCAGATAGACAAATGCATGATTAGACCAAGCACACAATTATGCACCATCGACATCATAGACGGATAGATGGAAGACAGGCTACCACAGTTAGCCTGAGAGTGTTACTTCTTTGAATCCAGCTGTCAAGCAGAACCGTCGCGGCTGATATCTCAACTGGTTGAAATATGTGTCACCTGTACCGAGCACGCGCGAGGACAAACGTCTGGCACCAAGTGAAGACAGAGATGAAGAAATGGAGCGATTTCTCTCCTCCCTGTCATAACCAAAATTTTGTGACGATTGAGATTCTGTCTTATTTGTAAAACTGTATAAATATACCACAAAAAGAAAAGAAAAAGGCTGGACCTTTTTGTGTCGATTGTAACAGAGTTTTTACATCTTTGAGAGTTAATACAAAGCAAATATGAAGATTCTCAATTCCATCACGACTGTGTTATGAGTTTGTTCTCTTGTATCTCATATTTCATTTCATTTCATTTTCATAATTGATGAATGCTTCGTTATAATTTAGTACGACCACTACTATAGCGAATGAATTTTGGTTTTCTGTAATTGTTTACTGTTTTTCCTCTGTACCAGCTATCAGCGGGTGTAGGACCAGTCAACACTTTCAGAAGTATATATATATTCTTTGCTACATCGGTTATTCCCTTACAATTTTCCTCTCCTGTTTATACATGAGATTCTCCCTTGATAGGAGCCTTATATTATAGATAGCTAAATGTTTTTCCCCCCCACCTCATACATGTTATTAAAATATAACGCAGTTATGGGAAAGAGCCTTTGATTTGCATCCCATTTTATTTCCGAAACCATGAATTCTCTTTTATACGGCCAAATTGAGACAACACTTAATCTCTCTCTGAAATTTTTCCTACTTTTACTGTTCCTCCATGACTATCCCTGTACCGACACAACCCAATATCGAACCTGGATTATCAAACCAAACACACATTGCCTTAAACCTTTTCGATACTATTCTTAAAACAGCTACTAACCGGGTCGAACTTGAACGTTCATGGGCAACCATTGAACAAGATATAACTATCCAGGAACAATTGGAAGCTAGACAACGCCAATGTAGAAATCTTCCCTAGTTTCCTTTGCCGAAGGTTGACGTTTCTCTCTTCTCCACCTTTTACCCACTTTCAGATGCCTAGACACTGTACTTCTAAGCCTTAAGTACAGACTCTGGAACAACAAAATGAATGAAAAATTAAAAAATGATTATATTCTAAATGTTATATAAGTTCCTATCTAGGATTCTACAAGAATTAAAATTTTGGATATGAAACCACATACATCGTTACCATTATCGCAGAAAGTAATTGTTATAGGGTCTAGTGGGCCCTGTCGACTAAACATGGCAGTTGAACAAATGTAAGTCATTTGATTGTCTAAGTAGATTATATGAGTTGGTAGAATATCCAGTTGGGTCAACTGACTGAAGAAACTAGGAAGTTGCAACTACCATATAACTGAACAAACAAGTATATATGTGATTATGTAATAGAGGAAAGAGGTTTTGTTGTACATAATAAAGTTCATATTGATGGTTCTTCTACTACTTTGTATGTTTACATATATGTCTATGTATATGTGTATATAATATTGTATCATATATGTTTCTTTGTGTGGTGACCTATTGGTAACACTCACATACTTTCCCCTAGATTACATCATTGGTTTTGATGCCAGTAGTTCTAAAATTGGGCATGTAAAGTAATGAGCACATAGATGTTAAGCCTAGAAGACATAAGGGAGTGGTGGGAGCGAAATATTGACAACTACATACAAAATTATGCAAGGAGAAACAGACTAACACTGGAATAAGCTTGAGCATAGTTCTTCACATAAACTCATGAATGGTTCCTAGAAGCCATTCCAGAAGAACAATTTAAATATCTTAACTGGCCTTCTAATGAACACACTGACTCCAGATGAATATTTAATGCTAAAAATAACCAATGGAGGTTGAACAAACTTTAACAAGTAGTTTGAAAGAATCATCCAAGACTATATCTAAGAACAAGCCATTGAGGATATATCGCCAGTCAAAACTGTTAAAGATAATTTTTACACCGAACTGCTTGATGGTTTCCTTTGTACTATTCCATCCTTGTTGCACAAATTTCTGTTAGATAAAGGAATCATAGATATTGTTGAATATTGAACTCTCTTAAGTACACCTCTGCCAAATTGTAATTGGGAGAAAAAGCAAGACGAGTAGGAAGAATTGTTAGAAGCTAATTGTGAGGATAAACGTGAAGCCTAGGATTACTTCTTTAAGAAATGAAAATATAAATCATGGCTATCATTGTCGAATTTAAGTATGTCGAGATGGAAATGGGGGGTTAGATGATCCATGAGATTCCATAAGTTGATTCGACCACACCGAAAGCAAGGAGGAAGACAAATGAAAGAGGAGACGAACAAGAATCAAGAGGGAATATTGCACGATAAATGAAGATCCATAAAACCTCCCCCGACATCCAAAAATTGGAATGGGATAGAAGGAAAACGAGGAGAGAAGAGATGTGAAACCTGAGGGATCCCCAAAGTTCAAATTTGAAGTACCCCTTGGAGTGGTAGATCACTAGAGCAAGTGAGTAGTTTGAGTAAAGCATGGGCCGGCCAGAATTGGCAATAGAAGCAAACCCAATGGATCATGGGAGGAGTATAAGTTTTCAATTGATAGAGGCATGAAGAGGCTCCCATAAACAAATCAACATAGTCGAAAGTATGGATATTGATGACTCAGGACCCGCAATATGTCAATATCTTATTAGAAATTCTAGCCCACTTATTAAAGACTTCATCCGCTAGAGGCTTCATATTGATCCTCAAACTTCAAAGGTATGGTATAGAACTAATGAAGATGGTCATATCCAATATTGATTGTTTATTGAAGTCCCAGAAATAAATTAGACTTAAGCTAAGGACATACTCCTCCATATAAATATCTCATAGACTTAGCCCCCTTGTTGAATTTACACATCGAAGAAGTATCCAAATAAACATATAGTGAGAATGAACTGACGTAGCCCTTTGCAATAAGGTTTGTTGAGTATATAGATAAGGGTTTCCAAAAAAATTAAATAATCCCAAAAGAAGAAGAAGTTCAATTAGAGAAAAAATTGATTGAAAGTCAACAACAAATTGTCCTGATTGAGTCGAACACTCAGATATCGACTCCTCGGAATGAAGTAGTATCGACTTCTCAGTTGACTCCCATAATAAATAAATAAACTCAAACTCTTTCCATAATATTAGTTTTTAAACCTCCCAATAAAACCACAATGGATCTAAATCATATACCCATCTATGAAGGAGATGAAGACCCCAAATGACATTGGTTCATATTTTAAAAATGATGGGACACGACTGAAATTACAAATGAAGATAAGAAAATGGCACAATTCAGTGTTGCATTATGAGCCAAGGCTCTCACTTGGTTCATGAATTATACAAAAAACCAAACAAGGTCTAAAACAAATATCAAGTGAAACTTCCTTATGTTTTTCAAGACTCAATACATCAACCATCTGGTTGGTTAGAAACTTAAAGAAATAAAACAAAGCCCAGGAGAAACAGTACAAGAATATTGTAAGAGATTTAAAGACTTACTTAGTCAGATCCCATATATTATTGATGAAAAAATATTGGTACAATGGTACGCAGCAAGATTGTTACATAAAATTAGAGCTTCGTTAAGGATGTCCAATATTCAAACATTTGAAGACACCTTGAGAAATTCCCAACGCATAGAAACGCACGATGAGGGATCATCGACTTCATTGGCGATGAGGAAAATCTCAAAATCCTACAACAATCTTTAAAAAATATGGCCATTAGACAGAATGAACTCTAGTGCACCCTTTGTTTGAACAAAGTGAATACACAGGACTATTGTAAATTCAATGATGCACTAGACCTCGACGTCCATTGTATTCAAATAAAAATGTTATGTGACATTTGTCAAGTCATGACAAATCATACAACTAGATATTTCCCACATAATTTAAAAAATGTCAGGCCGAAATGGTGCCACCTCTGTGAAGAAATCAACCATTCAACACAAGAATGTCAGCTAAATGGGCGGAATAAGTCGAATATCCATAAAAAATTTCATACGCATGCCACTGAACAAAATATTGACCAATGGGTAGGAAATGGATATCAAGGTCATGGTCAAGGTGGTTACCAAGGAAGAGTGGTATTTAGAGGAGGACATGGTCAAGGATGTGGTTGGGGTCGATAATACTATTTTAATTGTTGGAAAGATAATCACATAATCCTCTAATGTACCATCAAGGACATATCTGACTTGAAATTATGCGACATATGTGGAGTGGGGGATCATTCACTCGAAGATTGTCCAGTAGTACCGGAGAAAGAAATGAATAAAAGGAATGTGAACCTTCTACATATTGTTCCTAAACAAGAGGTTTTGAACTCAAAGAATATCCATGTTGTGACCAATTCAAGTGGAGTTCGAGAAAATTATCGAGAATCACCAGTTCGACAAATGGGATACCAAAATACCTACCCTAACCCATAACAAGAAGAAAAGCAAATGCAAGAAGCGTTGAATTTTTTCAAGAACATCAAATAAGAAAAAGTAAGTGGAAACAAGGGAAGGCAACAAAACACTTCAAACACTATCTTATACAATTTCCTCCAGTTACTGAAAGAGAATTAGTTGTTTAGTCACCTGATCGACTTACTTAACATTCTAAGGGAATATAAATAATATCAACGACCGTATAAAAATATTCGATAGTTGTCATAGGAAAAACATATGAATGACAATGATCCTCAATTCAACCTCGAGATAAATGGAAACATGGTTAAGAAATTCATTGTCAACTTTATATCACAAGTCAACATCCTTCCTCAGGATACATGGAAACATGTTGGAAGACCTCCACTGGCTCCAACGATGAATTACTTAAAACGGGTAGATCAAGATTTATCGAGCCTATTGAAACACTTAAAAATGTCAAAACACACATAATGGGAATTTAAAAAATGATCGACTTTGAGTTGATTGACTTAGTCAAAGGTATTCATTATTACCTCGCATTATTTGGAAGACCATGGGGTTGAAATATGAAAGCAATTATCTCCCTTGAAAGAGATAGAATAAAATTTAAAGGAAGTGATAGGAAAATCATTATACCCCTCAAACCAAAAGAAGGCAAGCCATGGGTGAAATTTGGGATGAATACTAGGAGGCTCGATGGCTATATTATATAATGAATGAGGAGAAATACACTATCAAACCAAATGAAGAAGGATAAATCTTAGTTGGTTCCCCCATGTCCATGGGGAAAAATTCATACATAGAACTCTATAACTGGCAGATAGAGAACTATGAGTCTCATGCAAAATAATGTTGATCGATAGAGGAAATACCGATAAAAAAATCGATATCATGCTTCTCAATCTAAGCAATCCCTATTGTTTTTTAGAAAAATACAAAACAAACACCAACACTTATCCTGACTAACTTAAAAACAGGCCCACCTTTGTGGTTTAATGTGATAAATTCTCCATCGCTCCACATCGACGAAGTATAAAAAACAGTCAGAGAACATGAAATATTACATAGCCTCGTCGAATCCTTCACTGGTCAAGTTGCTTGATGGTGGGAGACTCACACTCCCCACCTACAAACATGGACCACTGCTACAATATATTTTTTCAAGAAATTTGGGAGAATTTTTTTTATCAACAAAGGTCGACATCTTGACTTTCAAACTTGGGTTTGACCCAGTTGCTCATATCCAACAATGTGAAAATGAATAGAGAAGAGTTGGATATGGAGATGCAAGAGTTTGGAAACATATGTTCCCAAACATTGTGGGTGATATACCACATAAATGGTATAAAATTGAGGAGGCATGTTGTCATACATTTAAATGGACTGAAATAAAGGAAAACTTCATAAGAGACTTTTAGTTTATTCTTGAAGAGTCATAGTTATCAGAGTTAACGTTAGAGATAAATAATTTTTTGGAAAAAAAAACCCTGACCAAGTGGACAAAAGAGGCAAGGAAAAAGTTGACATAGGGTCGATGTCAACTTGCAATTTTATGTCGACTTAGGACCAAAATAATATAAGTGTTGGTCGGGTGGACATGGGAAACATAAGTTTTATGGTTAAAAGCTTCATATGGAACTAAATCCACCTAGGAGTAAATAACTACATAAAGATGATATTTTCCATTTCCAAGGAAGACAAGGAGGATTCGTAAAAACATGATTTCCCACCAAGATACATTGAAGTTATCGAAGGTGAACAACATTTGGAGGAACATAAATCTCCATAATGGATTGATGTAGAGTTAAAAAACAAATAATTTGACATTTCTACCAATGGTCGATCAAAAAAGGCAAAGATATGCAACTACTAGTCAAACAAACAAACAACATAAATAGTTGACCTGCTCCGTGAATATCAAGATGTTTTTTCTCAAGACTATAAGGTTTTCAAAGGACTTGTATAATAGATGGGGGAGATTAAAATCAACCTTATCCCAAGGTATAAACCTATTAATAAACGACGATACAAATTAGCCAATAAATACAAACCCATCATGCAGAAATAAATTGAGGGAATGTTAGCCACTGGCATCAATTCCCCCATAGACATATCTGAATGGGAAAGTCCAACGGTTTTGCAACCTAAAAAGCATGACCCAAAAAAAATGAGAATATGTGTTGACTTTCGAGGCATAAATAAGTTGATTGTAACCAATCCATTCCCAATATCGTTCTGTAACACCCTATTTCCCCCAGTTTGTAAAAATAACTGGACTAGCCAGAACTGTGGCAAACTCAGAAATGTGAATATGTGATGTGAATGGACCATGTGGAAAAGGTTGATGAATGTGAATAACATTATAAAATTATATTGTAGGACTGCTGAGAGGGGATGTGCTGAAAAAGAGACCACGATGGTAGTGGAAGGCACCTGGAAAGGTGGCGTTAACTTCCACCGAGAATCAATACCGTATTTGGACTTCACTGGCTCGGAGAACCAAAAGATGCTCTCTGGCCCCAAATTAAATGTCTCGCAGGCTAGTAGGTAGATGGCTCCTTAGGAATTAATGAGGGATGGGGAGGAGAACCGCCCATCCGTAGAGCCGTCAGGCCTGACCAATGCGAGGGAAATTGCGCCACATGCAACCTCACAAGAGGATAAGGTGTGGGGGAGAAGCAATTGGGGGAAGACGTGAGGGGAGGAAGAGAACTCTGGCAATATGCAGAGTGAGTGATAGCAGAGAGGAAGGAGAGTAACCTTCGCTTCTGGTCACTAGAAAACAGAGACGCAGTCTCACAGCATCGTGGTCTCAGCTCGGGGGTGGCTAGTGGTAAATCTGTTGGGAGTCGCTGAGCCTATGGTTGGGTGGAAACGAGCACCCCTCTCAGCAGTTGCATAACCCCTGGTGTTACTTTCTGATAAGTGTTTTTCCTTTGACATCTTGAAATATATGTATGCTGACATTTATGATCATAAGCTATGAAATTGTGAATGACTTCATTATAAGAATGTCTACATGGTGTCTTGATCAATACTAGTAGTTGTATGTTTATATGGAAAGACTACGTATGGATTATGTTCTCATAAATTGTTATTTATATGCATACTGATCTAATTCAGACTTCACGCCTGGTTCTCGGGAGAGAGATACCCTTATCTGCCTCAGATAGTACCCTGGGTAAACCTCCCCATAGAGATACCCTTCTCGAAAATCCCATCAAGAACCTGGAAAAAGGACGTGAAGGCGCAAGGCCCTAAGAAATCCATGATAACTATCGAATCGATGGACGAGATCCCATCGAGAGATCGGTGGTCACTCACGACCGTCAGATAAGAAGAAGAAGTTGGAAAGTTAAGTTCCTTAACCTTGATAGGTGGTGATCGACGGATGAGATCCCGTCGGGAAATCTGTGGTCACTCATGACCATTAGATTTGGTAGGAGAAAGTAGGATGTTAAGTGCCTTACCCCTGTGAATTTCTTTGTCTTCGTGGGTAGCGCAGAGATCGGGACCGTAGATCCCCAAGGTCCATGAAAGCATCTGGATCGTTGATCTTTCCATGTCCAGGAAATCTTGGGAGAGAACACAAGTTAGGAACCTTTCTGAGCCGTCAGATCTCGGCTAAAAAACTCGACAGCCGTTAGATCTGTCAGGAGATATCCGAGGGATAAACCCCTAGCGAATAGGGGCGAAAGCCACGAAATAGATCTGGACCGTCCAAATAACGGAGGCTACGTGTCAAGAGATTTTTCACTTCGGGAAATCAAGAGTCGAGAACTCGGGAGTTCTAGTGATGAGAGATCGGGAATTTCCATTGTGGAAACCCTGAGATAGATCTGGATCGTCTGATTTAAGGAGGCCATGTGTCGTGAGATTTCCCATTTCAGGAAATCGGGAATCGCGAACTTGGGAGTTCTGGTGATGAGAGATCATGACTTTCCATGGTGGAAACCCTGAGACAGATATGGAACGTCTGATTTAAGGGGGCCACGTGTCATGAGATTTCCCATTTCGTGAAATCGGGAATCATGAGCTCGGGAGTTCTGGTGATGAGAGATCGGGACTTTCCATGGTGGAAACCCCGAGACAAATCTGGACCGTCTGATTTAAGGGGGCCACGTGTCGTGAGATTTCCCATTTCGAGAAATTGAGAATCGCGAACTTGGGATTCCTGGTGATGAGAGATCGGGACTTTCCATGGTGGAAACCCCGAGACAGATCTGGACCGTCCGATTTAAGGGGGGCCATGTGTCGTGAGATTTCCCATTTCGGGAAATCGGGAATCATGAACTCGGGAGTCTTGGTGATGAGAGATCGAGACTTTCCATGGTGGAAACCCCAAGACAGATCTGGACCATTCGATTTAAGGAAGCTACGTGTCGAGAGATTAACCGCATCGGGAAACTGGGGATCGAGAATTTGGGAGTCTCGTGGTTGAGAGTTTCGACTCTCGTGATGATAAATCCCAATGAACGGACAAGATTCTTTCGGAATATCTCAGGGTCTATAACGACCATTAGATGTGATCAAGAGAGGTCAACTTTAAGCTGGGGCGCAAATGCGCCTTAGGGTAAGTGGCGAGCAGATCTGAATGGCCAAAGTCCACCTGCCCAGATCTATGACTGAGGCTTCATTCCGGAGCCCCCTTGTTGTTCTACCTTTAGCGGTGGGGGAGGTCCAGAATCGAACGCACAACTCTAGAACAGTCAGGATCAATTCGCCTTGATCAACGATATTCAGGTGAATTTCGGACCCCCCTTTCCATTCTTCCTTTAATGGGGGGGTTCCGAAATGGTGTGATGTGTGAAGTGGGACCCGTCTCCTATCATGCCACCCACCATGTTGCATTTCCCCTCTCGCCACCTGTACTCCCCTCAACTGCATGACAAGACCATTCCTAACAACCATTTGCCAACCCTGTAGGGACTTGTCCCTATTGGCCAGTTACCAACCCTGTTGGGGTTCGGCGGTTGCAGAGTCGAACAATTCGACATCCCTGTAGCACCGAGGCATGAAATACAAAGAGACACCATGAATTATTTGACCTGTGATCACGGCCCGCGATCACATGGGAGCAGAGAGAGAGAAAGAGCTAGCTTGCGCTAGGCCTCCGTAGGTAATTCGGGGGCTCAGATTCTACAGAAATCAATGAAAAATTTGATTATGGTAGTGGGTATGTGACAAAGTGGTATCAGAGCATGGTGACAACACTTGGCCTGATTGGGCTCATGAATGAGTTGCGCATGAGCTCTGTTCGAAGCACTCCTACGAGGAGTAACCCCCTAACTTAACTCTCTTATCCACGATCAAAAACTTGGAAACGAGAACCCGACTGTGTATGCATGTGAAAGAGTTATGAACTTATGCACAGGTTCTAAAATGTATCTAACTCTTGACTAATAACCAACGTTTGTCTTTTCACCCAAGCGGATGATCAACTGCGGGAATTTACAGACGCAGAGAATGGTGACTCACCAAGAGATGGGAGAAGGCTCCCACAATAGAGATGAAGAGTCTGACGAAAGAAGAGCAATATGAACCCCTCCAGATCTAGCCGAGATTGTGAGGAGTCTCATGGTTGAATTGCAAAGCTGCAAGGCCGACAATGAAAGGATGATGAAAGAACAAGAAAAGCAAACTGAAATTAATGCAATTTTACTACAGAGCTTATCCGACCTATGACGACAGATGCAGCATGAACCCGAGATGCATAAACATGGTCGTATCAGTGGCCATACTGAGAGGAGCACCTCAAGGAAGGTCCACCCCAGAGGTAAAGGATCAGTGCCAGACGATTCCTCTGAGAAGGAAGCTGGCGATTCAGAAGGCTCTTCCAGCAGTAGGACCAGTTCCTATTCTCGAAGAAAACAGAAGAAGCAAAAGAATTCCAAGGGTCATAAATTTGAGGAATTTAGAAAGGCCAAACCTCCCTCCTTCGACAGTGAGATAAATAAGGGAGAGGAAACCGAGGCCTGGCTACTTGGACTGAAGAAATATTTCAGAGTCCATGATTTTTCAGAGAATTTGAAGGCCCCAGTGGCCACTTTCAATCTGAATGGAAAATCTTCCATCTGGTGGGAAGATCTTAAGAATATGAAAGGGGTCCACGAGGAGGACCTGTCCTAGAAACAGTTTGAGAAGTACTTCCGGAAGAAGTATTTGTCAGAAAAATATTTCGACGAGAAGGATAAAGAGTTTTATGAACTCAAACTGGGGCAACTCACTATAGAGGAATATGTCAACAAATTCCTCGACTTATTGAGATATGTACCCTACATCAAAGAAGAGAAGGCGAAGGCGCAACGCTTCATCAGTGGGCTACCCAAGGAATACCGGAACCGTATTGAATTTGACGAGACAAAGACCTTAGAAGACACTATTCGAAAGGCAACATATTGTCATGAACAATATGGACATCGGGAAGAGTCTCGTGGAGACTGGAAACATAAGAGTGGTTCGAGATTTCAGAAAAAGGGGATCAAATCCTCAAGATTTAAGAACTACAAGAAGAACCCCATAATGAACTTTCCATCCCGGAGTGTACTCCAGAAGAACTTTCCCTCATCGGACGGAAATAAAACTTCTGGACCTATACCAGTGAAGACTGATAACCCAAAGAGAGAACCTCTAAAATGTTGGGGTTGTGGAGAAGAGCATCTCATGAGAGATTGTCCACACCAACAACAGAACAGTTGGAAATTTTATAACATTCAGGAAGCTACCATAGTCAATGATGTGGAAGGGAGTGTGCCACAGATTTATGCAGCCTTGGATAATAACCAAGCTGACCACCAAGCTTCAGTGGTGGAAATAGAAGGTATGATTTTCAACCATCTAGTGTCTGTTTTGATTGACCCTGGTTCAAATTTGAGTTATATAGCCCCTAGAGTTTTTGATAAGTGTAAGCTACAGCCACGAAAACAAACCAAGCCATGGTTGGTATAGTTAGCCACTGGCACCAAAATAAGGGTAGTAGAGGTCATACCAGCCTGCCAATTAATGTTGGGTGAATTCCCCACCCAAGCAACCCTTAACGTATTACCCCTGGGATCATACGATTTGTTGATTGGTATGGACTGGTTGGCTGCCCATAAATCCAGACTGGATTGTTACCATAAAACTGTAGAATGTGTGAGCAAAGAAGGAAAAAGGATAACCCTCCAAGGGATCCGAAAACCAGTCTCGGTGAGGCAAATATCATCCCTACAAATGAGAAAGTATTGCCGAAAAGGGTGTCCCCTATATGCAATATAGGTGTTGAAAACAATCGAGGGTGATAAACCAAGCCCTGATGATCACCCTATCCTGAGAGAATATAGAGATGTGTTTCCAGAAGAGGTACCGGGTCTACCTCCAAGAAGAGACATTGACTTCTCGATAGAACTCGCACTAGGAGCAGTGCCGGTGTCTAGGACACCCTACCGGAAGAACACACCTGAGTTAGTGGAACTCAAATTGCAATTGAAAGAAATGATCGATAAGGGTTATATTTGACCCAGCGTGTCCCCATGGGGAGCACCAGTCTTGTTTGTGAAAAAGAAGGATGACACCCTTAGACTGTGCATAGATTATAGACAACTCAATAAAGTAACCATAAAGAACAAGTACCCCTTGCCCCAGGATCGATGATCTATTCGATCAATTGGGAGGTGCATCTATTTTCTCAAAGATTGACTTGAGGTCGAGATACCATCAAGTTCGAATCAAGGGTGAAGACATCCATAAAACCACTTTCTGGACACGGTATGGTCACTATGAGTTTGTGGTAGTGCCATTTGGGTTAACCAATGCCCCTGCCACTTTCATGTGCTTAATGAACAATGTACTCAGTAAATTTTTAGATAAATTTGTACTAGTTTTTATTGATGACATATTAATCTACTCTAAGAATAGAGAAGAACATGAAGAGCATCTTAGACTTGTGCTGCAAGTGCTAAGAGATCATCATCTCTATGCTAAATTCAACAAATGTGACTTCTTTCATAAGCAAATACATTACTTGGGACATGTTCTATCCAAGGAAGGGGTAGCAGTAGATCCTGACAAGATCAGGTCTATCATGGAATGGCCTACCCCAAAGGATGTCTCAAACATTAGATCCTTTATGGGATTAGCGGGATACTATAGGAGATTTATAAAAGGATTCTCCAAGATTGGTTGTCCAATCACTGCCCTCCAGAAGAAGGGGACAAAATTCCTGTGGACACAGAAATGTGAAGAAAGATTCCAAACC